>VUQG01028761.1:0-15736 GCA_015106755.1 Etia nguti | reverse complement strand
ATTAAGATTTTATTGACTATGACCTAACAGCAACTGAATTTCTGTCCTTTAGCAGGGCAGCTGTCTCATACACACAGATTCATTCTTTATAAGCTGCAGTCAAAACATCTTTTACATTGTTGCTTGTCTTATTTTGAGTCTTTTAACCTCCTAGGACCTGGCATCCACATATGTGGACCTCACATTTTTGGTTGTCTAGGCCAAAATACAAAATTTTGCTCTACAAGGGCCTGATATCCACTTATGAGGACATTATACTGCCACTGTTCAATCGAAATTTAAAGTGAATGTCCTCATATGTGGATCTCATTTTTCTCAGAAACAAAAATTAGGTTAAAAAAAATCTGGTAATTCCTTGTTTTTACATCCATCAGGTCCCAATCAGTCCAAATAGCAAAGAGAAATTAAAAATGCATGCCACGAAAGAGCTCAGGTCTTAGTAGGTTAACAGATAACAAAAGTAATTTTGCTTCTTTCAAGACAAGTTTTTAGTGCTATAGTGCCCAAATTTCTAATCACTCCCAAAGCTTGTTTTGAACCAAAATTGTATAGTAGTGTAAAGGTAACATATTAAAAGGCAACAAATACATGGGTTGAGAGAAGAAGGTAATGGAGCATAGAGGATTTACATACTTCCTATGGCTGATTCAGTCTCCTGACACAGCTCCAGGAAGTTGTAGTAAGATTCCATCTCAGCAATGGAGATCCGTACAGTGGAATAAGGTCCATAAATGTCCATATTTACCACGACTTGTAAAAAAAGATCCAAAGGTCTGATGTAGCAGCCTTCCTCAAGATACTGTTTCTAAATAAACTTAATCTCACATAGTTGTACTGCATGTATATTCTTTTCTATGGTATCTACTTGTCCTGCCTGTCCACTGGCTCTGTAAGAGAAACAGGGGGTCCATTTTGTCTAATGCTTCTCCTGTCTGTTACACACAAATAACCACACTTTTTGTTTTCTATACAGCAGTGCGGCTGGACCTGTTTGTTGCACGTCCCTGTACAGTCCACAGAATACCTCTAACCTCGCTACTTCTGTCTGTGTCTGTTTCTGTCTCTCTGTCATAATCTCTGTGCTACAGGGTAAAGCCTATTACAGGTCATTTGCATACACCCACACCTGTTACAATCACAGACCTGCTATGAAGGAGGGAGTTTACACTCTATGTAGACTCTATTAGAGGTTCTTTTCTTCTCTATACACTTTTCTTCCACTGTAATTTTGTGAAATAATAAAAAAAAAAAAAATACAAATTAAAAAGGATACCGTGGAGAAATACAGTGTTGTTTCCAGTGAGCCATTATGCAAAACATCAGCATCCTGGCTGCTTACCCACATGAAATGTGAGTGTAATATTTTCGGTCACACCTGTGCTCTTGCTCTGATGTGACAATACTGCAAACCTATTTAACACAATCAGCAACCTATGATAAAGTCAAGAGAATCAGTTTGAGACATCGTCAAGAATAGTCCTTTTTCACATGCATCACACAGTTGGGGATTATCCTCAGATGTATTCTCTACTGGAAATATGCTGCTTGGTACAGGCAAGGGCTGGCACCAGGAAGAGTGTAGGCATTCTCAGGCTCAGAATGACCTGATCTATTCTTGCATAGGCTCCGTCTGACATTACACAGACTTTTTTATAATAGGGTGCTAATTTGGTAAAAACCATGCAATGTCTGTTAAGGCCTTATTCTGACACTTACAGCACTGTCTTGAAAATAGTTCTCAACTGAAATGCATGTGAGAAAACAGCCTATTTATACGGTGAAAAAACCTCTGCCTGCTGAAGTCTTATTTTAAGCTATCGTAGAAGTGGATTACAGCAGTGAGCTCTATTCAGGTACACACTGTACTTAATCTTTTACAGTTTTACCCAGATAAAAATCAGCTCATGTAACTTTTCAAGGCACTAAAAAAAAAAAAATGTTTTTTTGGAGGTGGCTAAAATCATGGAAGCATCTCATTTGAAGGTTTGCTGTATGGTGCTTTATTTCTGGCAAGTGAATTACCTGAAATTAGTCTGTGAGTACAGAATCAAAGAAAAACAGACCTTTTTTAAATGTTGGCATTTTTGTTTGTTTGTTTGTTTTGTTTTGGTTGAGAATTCATAATAATGAGAGGCATTCAAAATACTCATCACTTCATTACCAAATGAAATGATTCAAATGAAATCATTTCTCAGCTCAGTTTTTCAGATGTTTCACATGCAAATAAACAGATTTAACCAGTTGGAGCGTCATCTAGTGGTGATGCATTTAAATGTGCTAATTGTAAATGGTAAAATAATATTGTTTTATCTCACACATACAGCTAGGCGCTGCTCCAGATCTATCCGTAAAATTATTTCTCTGCCTCCTCAGATGTGATCCCAACTCTGCCAACTCTGTGCCCAAACTGCCCCACTGACATCCTGCAATATGCATGAAAACAGCTGTGATTCAACTTCAACTCCTGGATTAAAGCATTAAATTCTCCCTGCTGTTGCCTTCTGTTGAGAACTGGATGAACCCAGAATCTCCATTTCTTCCTTTTCTTGTGTAGAAACACCAGGACCAGCACATCATTGCTTGACGTGAACTGCATTTCGTTTTTTTGTAGTGTGTTTTTGAGGACAAATTCTTTTGACAAATGACAAATTTGCATCTCAAATATTTTTAATTTCGTCTTCTTTTTTAAGGTCCAATGGTCAATTCAAATTTTAATTTCATATGACAGAGCCTGTAAGGATTTTAGCTATCACTAAGGTTATCCTTTTCTCAGACTGTCATAACTGTTTTCTGCTGTTTTTGTCAGTCAGCTGTATCTGGAACTCTTTCTTTTCAGTCTAAAAACTGAAGTTCTACAGGACCTTAACCTTAATACCTTTTTCACATGCAGTTATGAGTCGAGTATCTCTGCTGGCCGTTTTGAAAAATTGATGTTGGTTCTCTTGATGTCAGCAGCTCCTTTAATTCCCATGGAGAGGCTTGGTGTTCCCTTTATTCTCTCTTTACTGCCCAAGATGCACACTTTATGTTCGTTCTGTGGGACAGCTGCCTGTGATATCCATGCATGCTTCCTGTTTCATCCTTAATAGTTGATCTAGCCCTTCTTTGTGGATGCTCTAGGTACTGGACGTCAGGAGGAATCTTCTGATAACAAATTTTTAAGCTTATAACAGGACTGTTGATTGAGTGAGAATCACTGAAGCACCAGTGACCTCAGATAATCCTTGTAAAAAGTAAGAAAACATATTTTTCAGCTAATTTTTCAAATACAGCTTCTGCACCTTCTGTTATAGTTAAATGGACTCTTTCAATAACTCCTCACCAATGTATAAACTATTATTCAGGTGCCCATTTAAGTTATTTTGCCCTCTTCCATCTCTATGCAGTCTCACAATCAGTGTTTTAAATTAGTTTATCATGTGTTATTATAATCATGTCACAATAAGCAACAACTGAGAAATTTGCACTTTGTAAAACTGTGTTTGAGCAGCCACCATGTTTAATGTTAGCATGTACAATAATGTAACTTACCTGCTTGTATTTTATATTTCATAAGATCAAATACATGTCAACCTTTAAGATGATTGTGAATCATTTGTATACTTTTTGATTTGTCAAGAACACATGAAACGACGTCATTTATCATATCTGAAAAAGTAGATACTGCAAACTTTGAGACCATTAAAAACAATGATAACAATCCCACAGCTGCGACATTGTTGCTTCTTCCTTGTGTTGCACACAAATTCTTGACGCAGCATCTACCATACAATCTCACAACTCCCGAACCAATCAACAATAATGTACCACATGTGCCGGGCCGATCTGTCTACTGGCACCAAAATTCAGGGTCATGTGAATATAAATATGGTGTTCAAAAATAACCAGAGACCAACTAAAAACAAAAAGACATATGAAAGCAAAACTTAAATCTAGAGCAACATTTTTACACATGAGAGAAAGTCCTGTCAGTTATGCTTCCACCACAGCCACTCTAACCTTTGTTGTAAATTTGTAAACTTCCTCACTGGGCAAGACACTCGATTTGAGTATTTTTATTAAAAAGTGTTAAAGAGTTCCCAGTTGATTGCAATGTGATGGCAAGAGGTCTTGAATGCATCTAAACATAATCATGCCCACAAATCAATGACAAGAAAAAAAAATCACTTCACACACACATAAAATATTAAAAATAATGATCTATAATGTCAATAAGTTTGTAGTTTCCCATTTTGAAGGACTCGAAGAGTCACCAGGTGTAATTTCACACTAACCTAGATTGGAATAGGCTAACACTTTACACCACACAAAACAGTATTAATAAGCTGCAGGTCCATGTCACTCCCACTCCTGACAAACCGCTACAGACTCGTGTGTATCTCCATCACTACCGCTGGCAAGGTGGTACTAAGCAAGCAGCAATAATATAGCCCTTGACCCTTTAAAGCTCTTTTACTAAGTACAGATTAAGTCAAAGCTATATAGCACACACACCTATAACACAGTCACCACAGTCAATATGACAGTCACTTACATATTACTGATCCCATGTTTCTGCTGGTCTTTCTGTGACACAGTGTACAGGAGGGGCTGAGCCACACCGCTAAACCAACATCCAGTCCAATGTCCACAGCAACACACACATACAAAGATCTTGTGATACTACAGTCCACTCCTCAGGGCTGTCTGGTTTCCCTCAGTACTTCAGGACCAGTCCTTGTCATTTTGTGTGTAAGAGTAGTGAGAGACGGCAGAGAGGTATGGATATGTGCGTGCTGATGTTTGAGTTTTCGTCAAAGAGGGGGGTTGAACCTCTCCTGGCAGCCTTGTGACCGGCTTAGCTGCTCAGTTCTTACCACAGTTTACACAAATATCCTCAACAATACTCTCATCAGGCAGCGGGGACTTCCCTTCCCCTCTGCATCCTTCCATGTTTACTCCCAGCTTTCCTTTCCCCCCCTCCTGCTTCTTTTATGCCCCCTCCTCTCAAAATGATTTCTAAGGCTTCTCCACATTGTTTCTTCACTAGATCTGGCTATGGATGCGTGTGAGACAGCTGACACGCCCTATCTATAGACAAAGCTTTAGACTTTGAACTGATTATGTATGGGAAACAGCACATTTAGAGAGGTTTTGGTCACACTTAGAGTCAAAGATGCATTTATTCTAGTTGCATAGAATACATTATTCAGAAGAGAAAAAATGGTATGATTTTCGTTATCCATCAATAAGTGCTTTCCCTCCACCTCTTCTTGGATACTTTTAATTTCTTAGTTAAAAATGTAAAATGTTAAGAAGATATAAAATAGTAAGATGGCTAATACTTCACTTAGAATTAGGATTAGACCTTAGATCTGCATTCTTACATGCACATCTGTTAGATTATGTCCAAAACGAAGGTCAGGGCTATGGCTCGTGTGTCCAAATAGTTTAGTAAGTGCATTACAGAATGTATGCAATATATAACAAATGTTCTTAGCAGACATTAGGCTTGGCAGTTTATCAGTCTTCTTCTTTTAGGTTAAATGTTGATTTGTTCTGATTGTTAAAACTTTTCATTCCATATAAAAATACATGAAAATACAATATTTAAGGTGACTGAGGAGGATACACTTCTGTAATTTGGCGTGACACATTACTTGTGTTTTAGGTTTTATTATATTAATTTGTACTTGTTTAATTCCATTGGACGTCTCTTTTCACACATACTGAAGATGAGAAAAACCACTGAGTGCTAATCAGCTGCGACCAAGGCAACTACAGCCATCAGCAACAGCCAATATCTGTCAGTGATCTCAGCCTCTCTGAAATGTTTGTCCTTCTCCACACGACTACAGGACTCTTCATTAAAGGACACACAACAAAAAAAGTTCTGGGGTTATGCAAATCAGTTGTCTTGGTTCTTTTGTACCAGAGCTTCTTACTTACTGTGTTATTTAACATCTAGTTCACACAGGTTACTCTTAAAATGACTTTTCTCAGAAATCTCTGGTGTTACAGTTTAGCCTATATTTCCATCCAGACAGTTCACCCATCAGCCTGAATCTTTCTCCACTCGTGGTTGAAAGTTGGTAATGTTGAGCTCCATGTATATCAGTTACAGCAGCCTGTAGGAATCGTGTGTATTTTCAAAACTATTTCAACAAAAAGAATAGAGCTTTTATGCTGCTGGTCCATTTAAAAAAGTCTCTTTTTTGGTCAACTACTGTTCTAACCGCTGACATCATGGATTATGTCACTGCAGGCCTTGGCTAGCTCACTGACAATGACCTTCTCCTGCTGGAAACAGAAAATCACCATAGACTTGAAATGACGCAAGCCAACAATCTTAAAGTGACAGTCCAGGATGCAGAAAACGTACATTTCCACACATTACTGAGTACTGATGTTTCAGACCTGGCACTAGAGCAATCTGAATAATTGATGAACATGGCATTCCCACCAGTCCCAGATCGAAAAGGAACAGATGTTGTTTTCTGTTCTCTTTAGCACTTTATTGTTAGTATAAAAAACAAGCTTTCACTCGGTGTGTTTAACTGTTAAGTTATTGGTGAAATGATTACCGAACTTTCTTGGAAAGCAAAACAGTTAGCGTTTCCGATAAACTGTGAAAAACTGAAAGTGAAACCATGAAATGATCTACATGTCCTGATGAGTGTTTCCAAAGAACACTGTGATTACGGGAATACCTTTCAAAATTTATCAAGTACCTTGTCAGCCAACTGAAGTTTTCAAATTGAAAAACTAAAAGGAAAACTTTAGTTGTTTTAATGAGTCCGCCCTGTAGTCAACACTGAAATTGTGACCAGACCACTTGACCTTGGCTCATTTGACCTGCTCAGCATTTATCCTCTTAAAAATTGTTCCGTGAAAAAAATTAGGCCAAACTGTGAAAGTTCTCCTGTGCTATTGTTCAACTCTATTGTTGTGAGCAGGACAGTTCAGCTGGCCTCCGTCCAGCAGACAGAAAGAAAGACAAACACTTTCCAAAGGATATGGTGTGCCTCCCCACTCCACCTCCACTCCTGTATCATATACAGGAAGAGGAAGCAGAGAGAATACAGTGCTAACGTCATCACTACAAAGGTTGGCGCTGTTTGGAAGCTTGGGTGGGTGACAGGGGTTTCAGGCAGGAGGCCTCTGAATAATATTACAAATCCTGAGCTGCTATCAATAGGCTGCAATTAAGATTTCAGTAGCGGACCTCTGAAGACATGTAAGATGTGAACGCTGTGGAACACAGAAAACTGGTAATGTAATGTTAGATGAATCTCCAGAAAGATGCAATGCAGCAAGCAAAAAGCCAGGCAACAATACTGCTAATACTGCCCTGTTGTATCTTATACCAAACGACATATATGACCACATTATGATATGAGCTCCAAGCTGTAAGGATAAGCATCTAACCTAGTGCCATAAACTCAATACAGTATCATAAATGATATATAGTAATTTTCATACATGCACTACAGACCACCTAGCTTTTTTAAGGGGGCATAGCGAGGCATTAAGAAGCTACTCAGAAGACATAATCTCTTCAGCATGTCCTGGGTCTGCTCCATAGTCTCTTCAAGTTCAATCAAGCCCAAAACACCTGGAAGTAGACCTGTGCCCAAATGACTTTACCTAACTCTATTTAATCCTTTCTGATTATATAAATGTTTTTAATTTATTTATTTGACATGTGACAGATAGCTGTGTACAACAGTCAGCCAATAAGATTTACATTTTCTGAGTTATGTAGAAAAGACTTCAACTGAGAAGAGGAATCACAGATCCTTAACAGGTTGGCATTTTTGTTGGCGAGATAACTCATAATTAAAACAACTGGGAATTGTGTACAAGCTAACATGCAATGTGACTAACATAACATTAGTCACCTCCTATATGTGCTCATAATGACATCACCAGTTCAGATAACAGTTTAAAAATAAGGTTTGAAAGTGTTGCCTGAAGCTGTTTGGCTCTTCCTCTGCTCCTGCTTGCGCTGAGACCCAATTCATGTCAGACAGTATCATCTTATAACAGAGGTACAGTACATTCTCATGATCTGTCTCTACTGATCCAACACACACCAAGGAAAATTGATTGCATCTTTGATCAATTACATTGCACCATTTGAGGCTTCTCCTCCTCCTGCTGCCTGCACAATATCAAAGGTGAAAAGCCAACAAGCTCTCTTCAAAATGACTGTACAGAAAATTAGAGAGGTTGAGCTGCCATTCCTTTAATAGCAATAAGCAGAGGTGGAATTACATCATCAAGAGCCCTTATAGTTTGTTTTGTTTATACTCATAAAGGATGCAAGCATATGATCAAGTGCAAAGGTATATAAATAGTAAACATTTACAGTGTAAGTCAACATTCATTTAAAATAGTAATTTAATCAGTGTCTGAAGCTGTGGCTTGGTTCTGGTTTAAGAAGGAACAAAAATGAGCTCCCCGCTGCTGAATGAGCAATGTGTTGTTGTGTTTAATTAATTAAGAGAGTATGCTTGAAGTACTGCAAAAACCTTAATGTGTAGGTTTCTATAAAGTGGGCTTCTCTTTAAATGCAGTTCCAATAAAACTACTCGTTAGAACATTTCGCTGTGTTTAATAGACTGTGAAATTAAGTACAATTATAGATTAAGTTGTCATCCATTCAGTTTCTGATTCTCTGCATTATTGTGCTTTTGGTTGTGGTTGAATAGTAAAAAAAAAAAAAAAAAAGACCACCAGCATTTTATTTTTGTAATCACTTTCACTTGACCCTGATGAGAAATATTATGAAGTCATAGAAATGATGGAGATTCAGAAACTTTAACTGCACTTATGCTTAAAAAGTCAGTGCATGCTGTTAACATGGGTCTGCTGTGGTGAAACTACAAAGTCCTGTAGATGAATTCCAAAAGAGTGCATCTTAGATACCATGCTTTTCATGCAACACTGGGATATAGCAGCCTACAAGTCGTAACAGTGAAATGCTGTATTTAGGAAAATTTGCCTCACCCAGCCATCGAATCATACTTTCCCTTCCTGCTGAAGAGGTGATTCACTTTAAGTCTTGCCTTTATTAAAGCTTCAGCATCTCCCAAGTAATTTTGTTAAGTAGCACAATGCTCATTTAGCTGTCAGTTAAACAAATTATTGAAAGAAGTATAAATGCATATTAGGCAGTTGCAGTATGAAAAAGAAAAAAACTGCAGTAATTTACATGATAATCTGTGTCACTTGAGTGTAATGTTAAAAGTTTGTTTTCATGAGTTGTTAATGCATATTTGAATTGTGGGAGAGCAATATTTTCTCACCTTTCATAAAGGATGGTTCAGTGTATCCAGTGCTAAAGGAGACCATACATGAAGCAATGCAGCACGTTTACTTAATTGGAGAATTCATCCAGCTCTTATTATCGTTCCCACACAGATGCTTCCAGCTTCACATCACTCACTTAGGAACCTTAAGCAAAACTGACTGTTAAACTGCAGCCTTTGACTGGAGCCCATCCTAGCTTTCATTGGACAAACACTGATACTGGTCATCCATCGCAAAGCTAACATGGATAGACAGGCAATTATTCACACTCACATTCACACTTTTGTCAATTTAGGATCACTGATTAACCTAACATGCACGGGAGGAAGCTGGAGTACTTGGAGAGAATCCATGCAGTTTTTGTTGTTTTTTTCAAATACATATTCCTTTTATTTGCCTCTAAAAAGTATGGTTAGGGTTACTTGTAATCATCAATCACAGAGAGGAAAGGCCTTTAACTGGACGTCCAGTATTTGTTATGAAAATTCAGTATTGTATAACTTTAAGACCGAACTGGAAGGCATGAAGTATTAGAAAGAAACATAATAATGCACAAATTTTAGTCATGACAAATTGACCTGATGGATTTTAATTTTTTTAAGTAGCTACATAGACATACATAGATCATTGATGGTTGGGTCTGTGTATTCATGATGTGCAGATATAAATCAGTTCACAGAGTCATATTGTAGTTTCATGTCATTCTTTTTGACTGAAACAAGTCACACTACTGTAAATCAATTAACTTCAGAGTGCAGACTTAAAATTAAGTTATGATCAGGTTAGCATGACACCAATATCAATAGTTTCTCAATTATATAATGGGTATGACAGGCAATCTTTTAAAAACAGGTGAAGAATATAACAATATCCAGTTAAATTAACACCTTTACAGAATCATCTGTGCTGCAAACACTGGTGGCAGCATACTGAGCGAGCATGATTTCCAGTAAATTAATTCAGAGCCAGTTTCCATAGTAACACTCTTCACAGGCTGCCCTCCGCCCCCCCTACCCATCATTCTCTTAGCTACTGTGCAGTGCAGGCAGTGCAGCAATGGAGAATACTGTGCAATGCAACCGTCTCCAGCGTGGCACATTAACCTACTTCCACACCAGAAACAACCCGGATGCGGAATTAGAGAGAAGGAGGATGAAAAATGATGGATGAATGAGGAGAGGAGTGCAAGGAGAAAAGGCATGTCTGGAAAAAAGGGCTTGAGAGGACTGAACAGGATGGAAGGCAGAATGAAGGACACACAGAGGGGATAGAAAGGACGAACTCGGGATGGAAAAGAAGTGATTACTATGAGAGAAGGGCAAACAGGAGAGGTGGAAATAAAAGGCACAATGAAAAAACAGATCGAGCTGAGGTAACAAGACAGAAACTTAAATGGACAATATCAATGGAAGACTGAATATGTATCATTATTATTCATATTAAAACAAGAAAATAAGATCCTGGTCTCAGAAAATATTTACTCACATCAAAGGAAACAGTTCATGTATGCCAGTTAAATTGAGAATGAATTGAAAGATTAATTTAAAAAATGTTGATTGCTGCTGAAAATCACAACTGAACCCAATGACTTCTCTGCTACACTCTTTGGCCCATGCTCTTTCTTGCCCATCACTCTGCATCCCTCTTCACTCAGTGGTCCTGATGAGAGGAAATTCCCTTCCTCCATTTCATTTGCCCTGCTTCCCAATCACAAGTCAAAGGTTTATAGATAAAGATCTTTCACCACAACGAGGGTATATTCCAAGAGGCGGGCTCTCCTTAGAATATCCCGTGAGAGGATACCGTTTAAAACATGCGCTCCTCTCATTGTAATTAATCCACCTGAGAGTGAAACATGAACAGACAGACAAGGGGGGGAAACTGAGAAGATATGCGATGACTTACCGACATGAGTGATGACACACTCGACCCTCTGTAGCAGCTCCTGAACCGACATCTCGTCCTCTCTCAGCCAGCACAGCATCTCAGGGTGTGGGTTGCATCCACTCTTCTCTAGCTCTCTCTTCGTCTCACTCTCTCTCTCTGCTGCCACGCCTCCTCTCGTCACCCTTCCACCCCAGACAGTCTCCCCTGCTTTTGCTCCCTAATCCAATTTTCTCCCCTGAGATTTGTGTCTCCCTTTTTTCCCTCTTATTTGCTGATTCTTATTTATATTCTTACTCCAAGTCCTTCCTCACATTTATCTCCATCACAGACAGCCACAAAGCCTGAGGATAAGGATAATGTTGATGCCACTCCCAGCCACTTAGCTAAATAGTAAGTCTACATATAAAATAACCATGCTGCTGGTAAGCCACATATAAAATTTAAAAAAAAAAAACAGTTAGGGTTGATAAAATAGAAAGTACAATAGCTTAGTCAATTGAACGGTGAGCAAGATAATCTGTCAGTCAGTGTTCAGTGAAAAACAATAGCAAGGTAACTGTTAAGCAATTAAACAATAAAAGCCAGAGCAAGTCAAGCGGAAAGAGAACAAAAGAGACAATTTGTTTGTCACCCTGTCAGTCAGAAAACTGTGCCAATAGTAAAAAATAAAACTACATTTTTCAGAAAATATGTAAGTAAAAACATCCAATTATTAATCAACCATCCAGACACTGATAGAGCTAACCGTTCCTTGTCATGATGCTCCAAGCCCCAACTGAAAACCAGAAAAATCCTCATAGAACAAAGTAAATATTTACAGTGCACCTAACCTATAAAGACAGAATGCTCCTCAGCCAGGGGAGATAGTTGAGTCCACTCCATTGATAGGGAAACTCCTCAAGCTTGATGGGCAGGAAATCAGTGGTGCTGCTGCTTTGATGATGCTCTATTTGCTCTCATAAAGAAGCTGAGTCACACAGAGGGAAAACGAATCAGAAGGCTGCTTCACCTGCCTGCAGGGCGGAGGGAGAGACACAGAGCTGACTGAGGGTGGGGTGGGGGTTAATAGATCCAAGAGAGAAATCCTGGTGCCTGGAGCTGGACTGTCAGTGGAGTGGAGCCCCAGGAACACACAATGATTATCAAATTAAACATTCAAAAAATTATATATGTATTCTGTTTTTGTTAAATATGTGGGAAAATAACATAAAACATTTTTAAAACCCTACATATTTAGCTACCAAAAAGACAGTGTTAAACTAAATAACTCTGATTTAATCATTATCACGCAAGAGCACAAACAAAACAAATCAGTCACGCTTTCACTTCATAGAGTCATTCAGTGCTGCTAAAGCCACTCTGCTAATCCAGCTCCACATTTTGCCTGAACCAAACAATGTAAGGGGCTCTAGCATCTCTCCATGGGCCTGTATGCTCCTGGGACTGTCTATTAGCCAGAGACATCTGTGCTCTTGCTACTCATTCATCTTCTCTCTGCAGGCAATCACAGGCCCTACAACAGAAACAGCCAAGATCAATGGCCCATCAACTGGCAGACTAAACAAAGCACATAATCCTGTATTTCTTAGAACATGACCACACAGTGTTTGTTTTTGTCAGATGAAATCATTAAATATAAACTATTGGATTAAATTATTGGATGTTTATTTGTCTAAAATTTAACAATTTAAAATATAAGAGGAAATATTGCGTATTAACAAACCAGAACGAAAATAACGTGAAATTATGAAGGATACAGAATGAAGAGGAGACAAAAAAAAAGGGAAAGGGATGGGAGGAGACGTGATTAAGGAAACAAGCGGCGTCCTCACCATATGATTGGAAGTTACGCAATGACGTCGACGGAAGTGTTTTCGGCCGATAGCGCGGGAAGACACTGACTCTGTTGAAGACGCAGAGTTAACCAGACAGGGATAAAGCCAGCTGCTCGAATTGTAATTACTAGTATTGGAGTTTTAGATATTCATTCACTCCGCCCTTGGGATTATTAGGTAAGACTTCTACAGCGGTTCATGTTTATGAAAAAAACACGAGGTGGCCCTTTGGAGCTAACAACGGGGCTAATGTTATTAGCTCATAGTAAGCAGTGGCTAACTCCCCTTTCTTTAAGTGTTTACGAACTGCAGCTAGCATGGGCTACACACTAGTGATGTCTGGGCCAAGCTATTTCTGCTGTTCAAAATAAACCACTAACTTTACTTTCTCATTAGCGAGCTTCATAAAGAATACAGTTCTGTCTATTGTGATGTTAAATTTCATGAATGTCGCTCTTGCATCCCAACGTTACGGTGTCAAATTTTAACTTTTACTGTCAAACGAATGAAATAAGGCTTGACGTTAACGTTGAAAATCATCGTTATGTCTTTTTCTCCAGTCGTTCAACCGTTCTTTGAATGATCTATTAACCTCATACTTGTGCATACCGGGTCTAAAATGTATATGTCTGCAAGACTTGTAGCAAATCCTCTTGAATTTACTGTACAACAGTGAGATCTTTCTGAGGCGTGCCTCTTCTTCTTTTGGCTGCTCTCTTTAGGGGTCGCCACAGTGGATAATGTGGCTCCATCTCGCCCTACTCCTAGCATCCTTCCCTGTCACTTCAACTCTCTGCATGTCCTCCCACACTACGTCCATGAACCTTCTCTCTATTCTTCCTTGTTTCCTCCTTCTTGCCAGCTCCATATTCAGCATCCTTTGTCCTACATATCCACTGTCTCTGCACTTGTGCAAACTATGTCAGCCTTGGCTCCCTCTCTAACTTTGTTTCCAACACTAATCCATAATTGATGGTTAGGAGATGGTGACACTAACAAAAAGACAGCAGGCTGAGCTGGTGGTGGAGCTAAAGATGCTTTTTTTTCTTGAAAGTTACCTGAATGAACAGATTAGAAATAAGGGGTGCATATATGATGTAGATCATAATTGGCTTGATAATTGAATTTCAGTTATTCTGACGTGTTATGGTTTACTTGTTAGGTGACATATCTTTAAATATTGCAACTTTCATGAGATTAGCTTGATTAAACAAGGCATTAACAGCTGCATGTGGATATCATGGTACAAGAAGATGGAATTCAGCACAATACTGGACATTTGTTTTATCTCTGTTTCTAAAATATTGTTACAACCTACCTCTGTATAATTATGATATAATAATCATAGCGTGTGCATTTTGTATGTTCATTTTAGCAGAATAAGGAAGAGTCATGCAAGCCTTTTTGAAAGGAGCAACAGTTCAGGCAGCCAGGCCTCAGAAAGACAAGGCAGTGGCTGGACCCAGTGCAGAGAAGAAAGCCAAGGCTGTTCCTTGGGTAGAAAAATAGTAAGTATGACCCAAAAAGGTGTACTGTACACTACATCTGATTAAACATACAGATTTACAGGAATCTCAAGAATCCTTCAGGACAAAACTTTTAACCGCCTTTTAACCGGTGCACTGTCATTATTGCATAAAAATACAACTTTTTTTTTTTTTTTTTTACTTTTGGGGTTGATTTACAATCTGAAATGTTTAATCTGTAAAATATATAATAAATAATAGCATCATGTGTCTCGTTTTTACATTTTGATCATCTTTTGATGTCACAGTGGAATTCAGGATTGTTTCTTGACTTAAGATGATTGTTAAATCCCCGAAACAAGGAACGCATATTTTACATGTAAGTGCATTGCAGGGTAACCACAGAGCTACAAATAAAACAGTTGGACGTACCTTTTTTTCTTCCCCATTTTTACGAGAATTTCTTGTCCTCTTATATAATTTTGTGAAAGTCTCTGTACCAGCTTTTAACTGACTGCCATTACATCACAAATTTATTATTTATATATATATATATATATATATATATATTTTATTCTATCAGTTATTGTGTAATAGTTACACTACAGTATTTTAACCTGGTTCTGTCTTTAGATCTTTTTTAAAATTTATTTATTTTCTTTGTTCTTCTCTCCTTGTAATTACGTTCAGCAATACTTCTGTGGTATATTGACTAATGACAATAAAAGAATCTAAAGTCATATTTTTGTGAAACTTCTGTTAAACACACAGTTATCCCCTATTAGATTTTCAAATTATGATATAAGGTCATGTTTGTCATTTTAGAGGCAAGACAATGTGAAATGTAATGGATTGTGAGTCACGTTATTGACTTTCAGATTTTTAAATTTAACAAATAATTCACAGTGATGCGGTTAAAAGTGCTTCTGTTTTGTTGTTGCACAATTCTCTGGAGTCTATATATAATCTGTATCCTGCGCGGATATTGAAGCTTGCAAGGTACTCAAACCAGTTTTTTTTTCTCTTTCTTCAATGAACTCCAGCAGGCCAAAGTGTGTTGATGAAGTGGCCTTTCAGGAGGAGGTTGTAGCAGTGTTGAAGAAGTCTCTGGAAGGAGCAGATGTAAGTAACAGTTGGTTGTTCTTTTTTTTATAGCCTCGGCTGCATTACTGCATTTGGTTTGTTGTTAACAACAAAATGCCGTACACCCTGGTTCTTGGTCCCTTGAATCTTTTGATTCAGAACAGAGCCTTT
>VUQG01028760.1:0-21090 GCA_015106755.1 Etia nguti | reverse complement strand
CACACACTTATATATATATATATATTTATATATAAACACACACACACACACACACACACACACACACACACACACACACACACACACACACACACACTCTCAATTTGAAATCTTGTTCAAGGATGCTTCAAAAATACAGACTGGAGACCAACCTGCCAGTAAGCAGATGAGCTACTCTATCTCCTAAGCCAGAGTGTATACTATAGTCTATGTTCCTGTACTTACTTGGCATCCTGTAGAAGAGCCTCCTGCCGCTGCCATCATTTGTCTGCAGATACTTGCTATCTGTGGACCAGTCCATATGGGTGATGAAGCTGGTGGAGCCGATGCACTCACCCACTTTCTTGTACCTCTGCACCACGCCATAGATATCCACCGAGTTATCATTTGAGCCTACAGCCAAGTGGGCCCCATCGGGGGAGTACTTCAGCTCATGAATGGCCTCCTTCCTGTCCTTGATGTGGACCACCTCAGTCATGTCTCTGGAGGGAAGCAGAGGAATGCATCAGCTAAAATGGACACCAAATAATGCAACCTCTTCATTTAGGGGAGATTTATAGCTAGATCGAAATTTTCCATCCAACTTTCGAATTGTATACCCACCTGACTCTTAGAACGGTGAATGAGCCATCCTTCATCCCCAGTGCCAGGTGAATACCATCAGTACTTACAGCCGCACAGCGGATAGGCTCCTCCATGTTACAGCGAGCTATCAGCGCATGATCTATAAGGCTCCATATCCTGTACAGACATTACAGCAGGAAAAAATGAAGAGGCAAAAACAACCGGAGAAGAATGAAAAAGTCCAAATTGAAGAGTCAATGATATTTGTGGCTTTTTTCCTGTTATACATTAGCTTTACAACTGGACCCAGGCAGTTCCAGTTACTCCAACGACATGAAAGACCAACAGCATTACAAATCTAACTCGTATTGGACTTGGGGGACTAACTTTTTACTCACAAATTGCATGCACGAGTTAATACTGCAACGAAGGGAAACTGAAGCTTTACCTGACTGAGCGGTCATCACTTCCAGTCATAGCTAGAGGCTTAGTTGGGTGCACAGCCAGCGCCCAAAGCTCTCCCTCACAGTGACCCTGCATTATGAGGAAGGGCTTGTTGCGATCGTGGACCACAATCTCAAAGATCTCACTGTCCTGTGTGCCCACCAGGATGTGATCGCCTCGCCAGCATACGCTACGCACTGACAGCCCTGTCAGAAACACACATACACAAACATAAACATAACCGAAAATGAAACGAAATAACACGTAAACATGAAAGCAGACAGACATTTGCCACTTATAAAAGGCAGCTGTTATTACAGACAAAACAGGGATAATAAAAACAGGAGGTGATAATAGCCATCTGCAGGCTAGGACGGAGATTTTAACAAGAAATACAAGGATGGCACACGTTTTCAAGCCGATTTGCAACTGACTCTTGGAAATACAGCAAGTATAGGATGCAGGATGCAAGTGCTCTTTACATACAGTACTGTACAAAAGTTTCAGGCACTTTTGATGTTTGGTTTCTTAGTCATCATAGAGGCAGTCCTTGAGTCATTTTGCAGCATCACAATGACCTCAAACAAACAGGCAGAATCATCAAGAACTATCTTCAGCAACACAAAGGTGAGGCCCACACAGAGCCTTGACCTTAACATACTGAAGTCAGTCTGGGATTACATAACTAGACAGAAGACACTGAGACAGACTGAATGAATGGAAAAAATGTGACGAGTTCTCCACGATGCTCGGAACAGCTCACCTGACATGACTTTAAGATAATGATTGATCCTATTTAGCCTTTTATTTGTTTGCTTCATTTTGCATGAATTAATTGCTTTTTTTCACATAAACTTTTTGTGCTTTGTTAAACACGTTAATTAAATCTTGCGCTTTCTTCTCAGTTCTGTTTTCTTTATGACAGAACAGCTGATGTACTGCCTCATTATTAGCTGGTGATTGCATTTTTGTATCATTAAGCAAGACGAAAACATGAATTCTAAATTATAACACATTCCTTTAAGTGGCATTTCAGCCTAAACTTTGAAATAAGTTCAGCTGAGTGAGAAAGTTTAATTGATCATGGTGTCTGCGTTTATAAAACACATATTTATAAACTGCAAAATCAGCAGGTTGAGTGCAGGTGCTGAGCTCTCCACATGCTGACTTTTGAATGTTATTCAGTTGTTTTTGGACACTTTGGAAACTAAACTGAATAAAAACA
The DNA here is from genome assembly GCA_015106755.1 of Etia nguti. Classification (NCBI taxonomy): domain Eukaryota; kingdom Metazoa; phylum Chordata; class Actinopteri; order Cichliformes; family Cichlidae; genus Etia; species Etia nguti. Next base: position 18,857 of record VUQG01028760.1, on the reverse strand, counting down.
CTCACTGGACTATTATTGGTAGCATCACCAATTTACTGTATGAGCTTAAAACGTTTGCACAGAACTGTATACAGCGCAAAAATTGCAACAGTGCTTGGACTTACTAACAACGAGAGGAACAGCAGAACAATGTGGAGACTGCTACAAACAGACTGACATGGTTGTTAACTCCGCCCGCAGTGACATTACCCACCTCGGCTATTTTCACCTCTAGCTACTGTTAGGTCCAAGATTAAAAGTAAAGGAAATGGGGAAAAATAGAGAGCAAGAAGAAAATGTTAGAAAATGAATTTTTAAAAAATAGTATAAAGAATGCCTTTAAAAAAAAAAAAAAAATCCAGCTCTATTTGTTCATTCTCACAGTGGTTTAAATTTTGACCTGCAACATTTCTGTACCCAAATTAATGGGAAAAAAGAGCAAATTTGACATCACCTTTATATCCTTGGTCTGTTTCCCTGAGATCAATGACAGTAATTGGTTTGAAGTTAAGATCCCACAGCCGGACGCAGCCGTCTCGGCCCCCGGTGGCAAAGCCCTCTTCACAGGCATTCATGCTGAAAATCCCTGACTGGAGGAAATGACAGGCTGTCAGTGAGGATCTGCACAGTAAATGAGCAACGACAGAACCAGCCTCAGCTACAAACTCCATAGTGCTGCTCCTCAGCCAGGCATTTGTTTAACAAGGCTTTTGCAATTACAAACTGGCTACAGCGGCATCGAGATAAAACCAAACTGAGAAAAGGAATTTGTCATATTTGCTTTTATTATAGCTTAACTGGAAAGCTCTAGTGATGCCCTTGTTTGTCTGGTCTGCCCCTGTTCAAGGCCTAGTAAGATATTTGGTCATCCAAAAAGCAGGAATGGACATGTACTGTAGTTATTATCCCCTCCCCCATTCGCCTATGCCCCTCACCCAGCTGTTGATCCTGTAGATATCATTTAATCCTGTGGAGGAAAAGGCTGATCCTTTTCTACAGAGCAGAATCAAATAAATCCAGCGCGCATAGCTATGAACCCCGTTAAGTTTACTAGATGCTTTTACTTTAGTTCTGCTCTGTATGTAGCTGCAGGTGTGCAAGCAAAACCAGCCTGGGCGAAAGACCACAAAGCACCCTGATTAGACACTTACCCCATGAGCACCCTGCACCGTCCTCATCAGGTTAATCCCTTTCCACACGTAGATGTCACCGTTCAAGGCACCTGAATACGTGACTTCGTCCTTGGCGCAAGCAAGGCAGAGGATTGTTTGGAGATCCCCCGTTTTGCCAAAAACACCACGTTTGGGCGTGAGAGCATTACCGCATAAGCTCCAGAACTGCAAACACAAACAGAAAGAGTGGAAGAGTATGGTGGCTAATAATCCCCTGTGTAATCCTGCCCTGAAACGGCAGAGGCACAATTACGCAGTATTTGGGACCAAAGTCATGTTATGTTTTGGCACACACGTACAACCACCATTAAAAAACACACATACGCACACACAGACCTTGAAAGAAAGGTCAAACTCAAAATACCTAATTCCATACCTCACCCCATCCTCTCTGTATGTAATATTGGGGGGGTCTATGCTGTAATCACCTGATCAGCATCCACAGACACACGCACATACACGCATGCTCATGATTTATGAACAAGGTCATTGGGATGCACAGGCATGGCCTCGTCTGAGGGCGAAATCCATCAAACGGAGGGGGAGAGAGTGAAAATGAGACGCTGTGTCTGCATGGAGATGAGATCACAGGGACAAAGCTCAGGAAAGGCGTCTCGAATACTGAGACACAGCCATCCTCACGTGAAACCGAGACACTCATCACCGGCAGGCGGCAGAAAAATGACACGCTGACAGCCTATTTTCTGCTTCACCTGATCATGTGTTTGACAGCTGGTTCGTATTCAAAACTATAGCTTGAATCAAAATGGATATTTGTGTTTCGGACAATGCACGAATGATTGCACAGCAGCTTGATAGGGACTAACAGGATAAACAAATGAGCTCTTTGAAAGTGACAGCTTGTCACACCCTCACTAACACCCATTGCCCTGACTGATAGAGCTGTTGCGCTCTAAGAGGAGGGACTGATTATCAGAGACAAGCATCACAGATGCCATCAGTCATTTAAGGCTTGTCCACACCTTACCAGAACAGGACTTTTCTAGTCTTGAGCTCTTTACTGAGATTTCAGTGATCATTTGCATGGTCATTGAAGGTTAAATAGTCGCAATCATAAATGAGTGAGGAATACTGGGATACGCAGGTGAAAGTGTGTCAAGTGCTGGGTTTGGTAAGGGTTCGTGGGAGGGGGCTTTGTGGCACAGCCTGTTGCCGAAGCAGTGGGGATGGATGCGGCGTGACTGCACAGCCCTCCCTGCCCTCAACTGATAAGGCAGCGAGACACAGGCGCTGGCTAATCCCTTCACTGCAGAATTACTATGAGAGAGAACTGGATGCTGGAGAGGTTTATGATGAGGCCATGAGCAGCAGAGAAAGGCACACAGGGGTAGGGACAACACAGAGGAAAGGTCCCTGAAAATAAGACTCCGCTGAGTCAAAATCAAGTCTTGGCAATGACACGTCTGAGCAAGCTCCTCCTCTTAGCACAGGATTAGTGGTGTGTCATTAGCTCGGTTACCTCCACCATCACCCCAAGGGAAAGCTTTTAAGTGTAATTAACATAGAAAGGTCAGTCATTCATTATCTACTGCACTGCACGACCCTGTACGCCCTGCATCCCACTCACAATTTCCCCTCTTGCCCAACTACAGTGACCCTAAATGTTGCTGCTGTGCTAACAGAGGTCAACTATTTGGCAGCCTGCTGTAAGGACAGCTAACTGACCTCCCTCAGGCTTTGTATGGAGCACATTTCCTCAAAGCTGGTGTCATTCATTCACTGTGCTGAACTCAAGCCGACCTCTGTGGCTTTGTGGCTTCAGATGACCAAAACACAAAAACCACACCTCTCTCACTAGCTGTTTTCATCATGTACCCTTGACATTTTACTAACCGTGAGTTGTGGATATATTTTACGCTGTTCTAGGCACATGAGTCTGTTTCTATTTATATCCGAGTGGGGTGATAATATGTTGAGATTATTAAATACTATGAACACCGTGTGAGTGAGATCACCATATGGGTTTAAACGACACAAGTGAGTTGGTAGTTGACTCCAGACAAATAAAAACATCTGAAATTCAGAAATTATCATGTTATGTACACAGGATTTGAGGCTGGTAGCCAATCTATGGTTCTGATTCCCAACCAGGGGTTTTTGTTATATGATTTGCTGGAAATTATCTGGAAAATTAGGCAACTGTTTCTGAATTACTTTTAATGTTAAGATGTTTTTTCCTCATAAATGACCCAGTCATTTGGCGTCACAGGCAGTTAATGCTTTGCTGTAAGAAGTGAAACAGCTGGGAGAAACTGGGTGACAACACACAAAACATAAATGTACAACAGTCTTCGAAAAAGTTGGATAAGTGGGGTATATGTGTGTGAATTCAAAACACAAAGTGATGAGGAGCTGTATGTGGAGGAAAGCGTCCCCACCACAGAGGTGGTGTTTTCCTCCTCCCTGCTAGTGAGTGGATTACTGGGGCTAAATCTCCTGTATGCTCTGAGTGCTATAATCACGGAGCAAAAACAGGCCAGGGGAGCAGATGTCACATGGTCTGCAGGGTGAAGGGCTGGGGAATTATGTGGGACAATTGCTGGATTGCCTTGGCATCAGACAACCCGAAGGGGGGAAAGGAGATGAGGAGGATGGGGAAGGACCAAAGGATTCTGCAAAGACTGGGGGGGTTGGGTGCAGCAGCGGGCGGAGGTTTCTGCATCGAGGCAGTTGAGGAAGAGTTCAGGGGGTAATTACTACGAGAGAACGTTACACACCGAGAAAAACGTACAGTAGGTTAACCCCCCGACCTCACACCCCCTCTCGACTGCATTGCCCACTTAAGCGTGCCTGAATACTTAGCCTTGCAGAGCCAGAGGGTACATTTCCTATCTGAGCGTGATTCATTCTTTTCCCAATGTTTTGGAAATGAGCCTCCTCTGAACACTACAACTACACATCCCAAGGGAAGGCTTGGCGAAGACAGACACCCTGCATCAACTCATTGAAGATTTATGAGCACCACTCTTGAAAAGAGTGATAGAGATAGGCCTGGAAAGGGAAGTGAGCACAGCTGCAGTTTGTACGGCGAAGGGCTTTTATAGAGTTGAATGGGGAATTTGAAAGGGGAAGCTGAGTAGCAGAGTCATGGTCTTCGACAAAAAAAAAGAAAAAGAAACATTTTACTCTCTGCAGTGAAGATTACTACAAATTTGAGAGAAGACAGACAGTGAGTCTTTGCCTGTCCTACTTATGTTAAGTGTCTGATAGCCATGAAATAAAACGAATTTGCATAGATCTATTTTAAGGCTTTGATGTGGCCATGACGATAAAGCGGGGAGAACCGAGGCACCATGAAAACTTCTAAAAATCATAATCTGTTTTCATATATTGTGCAAGCCTGAGCCATCTATAGTGCACCGCATAAAACGACCAGGAAATGGCTGTACCTTGATATGTTTGACACCGCAGCTTACGAGCTTGCTCGGCTGGTACAAATCCCACGATATGTCAAATATCTGCAGGGAGAAAACATACAATGCATTAAATACCACAACATCCACCTTCAAGTCTGGACTTTTAATAATCACATTCGCTGCAGGAGGAGGAAATTAAAAGGGAAAAAAAAGTGTGTGGTGTGTCTGCGTGTGTTTACCCTGCCTGTGTTATAACGTGTGTGGGCTGAATTAGAAAACAGCAGCTGCCTGTATTTCATCTTTTTTAAATTCCTTTTCATTAGACGTACACCCTCTCCGATGGGCTCTGGAAGGCTTACAATCAATCAGGCCTAACTTGTTTATGTCCCTGTTGGGCAGGTGCTCCATCCTGCATTTATAGCTAATTGAGGCGGTCAATACAGAGCTTGTGACGGAGGAGCAAGGGGAGGAGGAAAGTGTTTACCCTGTCTGTATGACCAGGAGCGGCTGCTAGAACCTTCCCTCTCCTCCAGTCCCACACACAGATTGTGTTTTTAGAGTCCAAACCCACAGACACCAAACACTGTAAAGAGAGCAAAGAAAAACATAGACATCACAGACTCTCACTAATCACTGCAAAACAAACTTAGCTACCTCCACTGCAGCATGGTAGGTCACAGTGAAAGGGCTAATAATGGCTACAGAGCAGAAGAGAACAGTTGTCCAGCCTCTGGTGCTTCCAGTGAGCACATTTGAGTGCTTTTGCTGGAGGAGCCACCTATAGTCGACTGAGTAGGCAGCAGCAGCAATGGAGCAGAAGAGAAGAGAGCAACTCTCATGGAAATCCTTCACTGCTCTGCGGCTTGGTTTACATCTTCAATCCAGTGCTGAATCAGTGTTTGGCTATGGACAGAAGTCTCTGGTGAGGCATTTGCACGGTTTTAACTAAATTTGAAAAGCCAGTGTTTTAATGATGAGCAAAGAGGCCCCAAGTGTTGAAACCCAGTGGAACCGTGCAGATGAGGGCGGCTGAAATGTGCATTCAAACTCAAGTAATGTTTTAGCAGCAGTAGTGGCGTGGCTCTAGGGATGTTCTGTCGACGGGTCTCGCTCAGCAGTTATTAGATGAATCTCTGTGAATAGTTGTACAGATATTCATTCACAACAATAAAAAACTAATAAAATAAAAAACTACACTGATTTTTCTTTTTCTTTTTTTTTTTATCATCAAAGCAAAGCAAAAGTTTTGGTGCTATTGGAGCCTTTTTGGCAAGGATCCCTTCACAACACTAACACAGATTTTGCTGGTTTGGGGTTAATGAGACTTAACAACATGGACTGAGTCAAATATTTAATTATTTTAAATTGTTCTTATTGGTATTGATGCACTTTTCAATGCGCGGAGGGTAATTAAATTAGATTTTTTTTTTAAATATTCCAACTCGATCCCTTTTTCTTTGACACAGTTCAAGATCCTTTGATTAAGCCCAAATATCTGATATTGATGACATTTTAAAGGATCTATAAGTTCATAAATGTTATAGCATGCTAGCATGCTAAAGTAAGACAGTTAAGATGGTTAACATTATACCAGCTATATATCCCCATATTAATACTGGAGGGATGTCAGCATACAAAGATTGCCGGCTGTTGCTAGGTAAAACTGGTAGCAAGGAGGTATACAGCACTGTCCCAAACAACTTTATGTAATCACTTTGGTTGCTACAAGAATGCTGTGATCACACGTAGTTTGCATAAAAAGACATGGACTAGTCTTGTGGAGAATTTTTAATCAAATAATTTGAGACTTAATATATACGTGATATATATATATATATATATATATATATATATATATATATATATATATATATATATATATATATATATATATGACATGTTTTAAACTTGTACGAATTTTGGAAAAACGTGCAGAAATTTTACTGAAGAACAATTGACTTGCTACTTACATGATACATTAGAATAAATCAACTTATTTTTGATAGAAACAGTTGACAAATGCACATTTAAGCTAGCTACTTTAGTTCTCAAAGAAAACCTAAATCCATGGACACAATCACCACTATGTATCCCTTACATGCACATTACATTCAAAATGCTTTACAACAACACAATTAAACCCAAAGTAAAGCAACTTTCATAATGACTGACCTAACTCTTCTTTGGCATGTTGGGAAAAATCAAGGAAGAGTAACCAAGATGAAAATGTGTGGTGAAGCTACGCTGAGTATAAGATTCTTTTTCATTTGTATTTTTTTTTAATTTATTGGTAATAGAAATTTTAGAGTGTGGCCTGTGAACTTTTCTCTGCTTATAAAGTGGGACATACCAGGAATAGTTTGACAAGCACTTGTCTAAATCAGCCAGTAGTCTTTTTTATTGGTAAGGTACAAGGTAAATGTTCACGTCTGAGTGCAGTGTTAGCTCTGATTTTGTGAATCAAAATAACCAATAAATTGTATAATTCGCTCTAAACAGCTCAATTTATTTCATTAGCTAACCTTGCTGATGTTAGAATACAGTGTGTTGCTTGCTGTGGAACTGCTGGTGGAGGTTGGTTGATGAGAGAACCAAACATGTGATAAAAACCGTGGGTTTCAAAAGAATAAAAAGTAGAGCCCCTGTAGAAAACTGAAACACATCTGAGTTTCTCTCAGATATTTATTACAACCATAAACCATACTCCCTTCAGAGGAGCAACTGATTTATTTCTAAAGATGACTTCTGATATGAAAGTTTCATCTAAAATATGAGTGTGCATAGAGACACTTCACAAAGTATTTCTGTTGTCAGTTGATGGTGATGGAATCAGACTATACAAGTAGATGAATCTAAACTCTAAACACATCATTTAATCATTTTTAATTCTAAAGTTTCCAGTTAAAAAAATTTCTTTTTTTCTTTTAGCTTATTTAGAGTTAATAAAACTGCCACAGCTATCAATATGAAAAGTGACTTCTGAAACAAATAACAGCAAAACTGAATGATATAAGAATGATGTAAGAGTAAGATCCCATTTATTCGAGTCTTTTATTATTTATTGCTTCATTATTATGTAGAACCACGATATTCATTATTTTGCTTAACAAACATGCATAGCTTCACTCTAAACAAACACACATATATAGAGAGAGAGACTGCACAACACACACTTCTGGCACTCATCATTAAACAGTGTAGTTGGCATATTGCTTATACTGCAGCCTCTTTGTGATCAGTCTCACCATCTCAGCCCAAAGCTGAGGCTGGATGTTGCACCAATTAGAACCAAACAAACAAATAACAGGCAAACTCAGCTGACAGGGGGGCTGATGGGAACTCAGTGCTCATTTAATGCTCTTTTGTTTTTTCCTGGAAATTCTCAGTGTCATATTAAAAGATAAAGGAGATTTCACAGACAATAAATAGAAAACACTCAGTCACACTGAATTCACTGAGTTATGAAGCAACTTTAGGTATGTTTTATTTTCATTTTAGATTTATTTTTTTGTTAATTAACAGCCCCATTGTGTCACGGCGGGACACGCCAGTGAGTTTATGAAACGGACCCAAGTGCAGACACGGAGCTGAATTTTAACAAAAAAACAGCCAGTTGGCTGAAAAAAGATGAATACTAAACAAGGCAAAAACTAACTGAGGCAAAACTGAAACTAAAACCTAAACTGGAAAAAGCTTGACTATGACAATTACAACAAAGTGACATGAAAATGATCCTGAGCAGGCGCATGAAATACTTTAACTTGACATGATGTGAAGGGAGATAAACAGACGACCTGACAAAGACTGAATGAAAACACACAGACTAAATACACAAGCAGGTGATCAGGGGAAGTGGAAACACTTGGGTAAACAGCTGTCTGAAATGAACATAATGACGCCACAGGGGAAGTAAAGCAAAACACATAGAACATGGAAACACCCGCCTCTTCAAAATAAAACAGGAAACATTGACATGGCAACACAAGCCTGACAATATGGAACACGCAGAGATAAAACACAATGAGAGACACATGAGAACAGATAAGGGAGATGAGAGCACGGCCATAACTAAAAATAAAACACTGAGGACAAGATAACTACATAGAGGACAGGAAAAGACTTATAAATCAGGAGTAATAGAAGAAACAAAAACTAGAATGAAAAACAACTACATCCTAACTGATAATAGCAACACAAGAACTTAACATATTTCCAATATAATATAAGAAATCAAAAATACAAAATAAACTCAAAATGCTGGGTCACAGACCCAGCCCCTGACACAGTGTTCATTAACATGGGAAGAAGGGTAACAATGTAAAGATGTAGGTTACTGTTTCCCCTACTTTGATACTAGGTAGAAATAACTCCTTAGTTGGTCGATTTCTGAACTTTTGTTTCTACCTAATTCAATGAATAACACTTAGTTTAGTTTAGTTTTTTGTGCATGTTTTTTAAAGTAACAGTTTCCACCACGAATGTGTTTTTTTTTAACTGTGTCACCACTTGTTTCTGCCCATGTCCTCTCTTTATCTTTCCCTCTACAATCCTCTGATTGTCTGTATGCTTCTCTCCATCTTTCTCCCTGCAGGAAACAGGAAAAAGAAAAACACTACGATAGTAAGATACAACAACTGCGGCTCCTGCCACTGGCTGTAAACTGGCATTCCAGTTGATTGGCACCGCAGGCGGTTAACACTGCAGCAGATACAGGATGTTAATGGGAACCACAGCCCGGGGATAAAATCACAGTCTTGACTGTGTGTGTGTGTGTGTGTGTGTGTGTGTGTGTGTGTGTGTGTGTAATTGATGGGCACTTTTTTTCTGTGCAACACTTGCACTTTCCATGCAGGCATTTCAAAATCATTAAAATGGACGTCTCAGTGTTGTTGCATTTTTATCTATATTACCACAGGCTACAATTGTGCCGTGTGTGACTGACTGATTAATTCTTGAAAAAAAAAAATCTGTCAAGCCCAGTTATCTGTCAGTTTAAAATACCATAAAGTCTTCAGATTCTGTCTTGTGGCCTCCGTGCTTCAGGTTTGAATCGAGTGATGAGAAAGCTGAAGACAAATGCCGTATATGATCTTTGGGGCTCTTCTGTTGGCTGACAGTTTGTATGTCTGTGTCTCAAAAGCAGTCACTCTAGGTGAAGCTGCTCAATCCAGTGTTTGTTAGCATGTGCTTAAACATATTTGTTAACATTATGTTAAATAACTTTAACACTTTCTGAGTGGGATTTTATTTTTCACGTTTTCCTCAAGCTGCTTGCCACTTTGCAGATGCAGATTTTGCATAAAATATTCATATTACACTTTAGAAAATAATTCATATTGGTACACAAAAAAGCCAATGCAACTTTGCAAATAACTGGCAGAACTATTTTGCTGGGCTTCAACAAAAAAAGAACAAAAAAACAAATGCAAAGCCTTCCAGTGAGTAAAACTGAATGTAAACAAGAAAATGCTACGGGGCACCTTGAAGGAAAATTTGAACACATTAAATTCATAACCACTCCTGTGTTTACTCATTTCCCCATCTCCCAAGGACAACTCTTCATACTGGATGATCCTACAGGACAGGTTTTACATTAACAAATGCCAACACTCCCTGCTACTAATGCAGGAACTACAATGATATTATGCAGTGCGAGGTGGTAAGGTAGTAGATACCGGGACTGGGGATGTGGGGGTGGACTGGATATGAGTTTAATCTTTAAAGTAACCCTGTGCATGTAGCGTCTGCAGATGCTGCAACATTGATAATCAATGAAAGAGGCTATACCAGAGCGTAAGTGGTGCATATGCACTTCAGGAATGTTCTTCTCAAGAGTAAAAATAGGCCAGTCATTATTTTTTTTACATAGGGGTGCACAGCCCTTTTCACACACATATGAATCATATAGTGTTTGCTTTGACTAAATGATACTATGAGAATATGGGAAATGTCTCCAGCATTTGTTGTCTGTACCAACTGGCAGTTGCTTATTAACTTTACTTCTCACATAGTTTACTGCAGTCTGTACATGGTAATTTAACTTTGCTACATAAACTCAGTGGAAAAACTTCACAGTGCAATGCTGGGTCCACACACTAAAGCTCACTGTCTTGTTTTGCCTGTGACTCACAGTCACAGTGTGCTGCACATAAAGATGCTGAAAATATGCGTTCAGTGTAGCCAGAGAGTACAACTCAAGTTTGCACTGCATCTTCCTTAACAATATCTTTTTTAAAATATTCAACCTCACTACTCTCAACCAAGTGTATCTAGTCACCTCATCTTGACCCTGTTATATGTGCAAGTATTATTTGAGCAATCACAAACTCTGTCAAGCATCATCTAAGATTTGCCCTTCAACTTCGGCTTTATTGTCCTATTCTTATGCTCCTGTCTGTCCTTTTTCCTTTCAGTATTTTTTTTGTTTTCAGCTTCTTTTTGTCGTTACACCTACACACACACACACACACACACACACACACAAACACACACCGGCAGAGAGATGGACATGGTGGACAGAGCCCTGGGGTGAAGAATGCTGAATGTTCAGTCAAGTAAGAAACAAGGTGTGGGGCCCATTTGACCTCAGTTCCACATTCTCTTTTTTCTCCAAAATCACCAGCCTTCATTCTTTTTTTCTTTTTTTCTGGGAGTAAGATTAGATGAGAGGAAACTTTAGTGGGTATGAAGGCCATTCCATACAGGCATTGCAACAGAAACAGCACAAATATTAAATAATCAAAACCACAAATCTGTTCTTTCTGATTTAGATACTAATCCCTCATCCAGGTGAAACGGCAGCTGTTTCATTTGTAACAGCAACGTCCTGCTGACACATGATCGTGTATGAAATTTAAAGGTTAGTTTGCTGGTCAGGATAGTTTTTATTTATTTGAACAGCAAAACCTCACTTGAAGTGTTTGTTTTTTGGGTTTTTTTGTTTTTTGCTATCGTAGTAAGAGAATTTAGAAGCTGCAGCATTTTTCATTTGGTATTATTTAAAAAACCGAAAGAGTTATCTCGCATCAAGATAAACAAGGGCCACCAAATTATTTTTTTAATCTCACCAAATAACTACATTAGTTATATAAAATAAAAAAGAACCCAAATCTACACGATTATTTACAACATAGTATAAATATATAACTTGAAATATGTGAGGTATGAACCTTCCTGCACAAATCTTTTGTCCATCTGACTCTGTTATTTTTGTTTATAGACACTGTTTTCATCTCTTCAGTGAAGTCCATTCACCCTTATAAACCTACCAAGGGCCTTCCACATTTGCTCTTATTGAAAGTTGTTTCCTCAGTAATCTCATGAAACAGATAGCTTCATAAAAATATATATTTTAAAGCGACAAATGTTTTGGTACTGGAACTAATTTGGTTTCCATTTGTGGTCAAGTTTAATTGATCATTCACTTTAAGTAGGCTTTGGGTGCAATATAAACAATCAATGTGGTAGAACAAGAGATGTCTGTCTTTGCTAAAACTCCATCTTGAAACTACTGGCTATCATCCAATTACGAGTGAGCTTTTTGTTCACTTTTTGAATTTATCTACATTCATAGACAATGACCAGTGAGGAAAATAGGACGTCTTGGTCCAGATAGTCACTATCTATGTTGAAGGCCCTACAATACTGTAACGGAGGCCAAGGGTTAACTCAAACGAGGCACCATTGTCTTGCCTTATTACATTTTCCCATTCCACTGGTGGGTTCCACTCACACTGCCTTTATCAATCTGGGTGTGAACCATGCACAGGTTCGTTATGGATCACAAGACAGTGCCACATAAAGACTTTATATATTGGAACAAAATCAATTTGAAAAAATAAATAAATAAATAATATAATATTACACTTATTTATAGTTTGCTTCTCAAAAATAGGTCCACAAAGTGCTTGAAATATGTGCACCGATTCTGTGGCCTCTAACCCTGTTATTTTTAAATCCTTGATCTTTCTCTGTCTCTATCTTTGTTTCAGTTTTTGACTCAAACACAAGTTGCTTTCTGACACACGACTAAGCCACAAATAACACACAAGCACAGGATGTGTTTAAACAGGATTAGATCCATACCATCCTGCAGCCTTATGCTTAAACATAAGCCTGACTAAATACCATAATGAGGCAACTGGATGCAAAGTCATGGCGCTTTTCCTCTATGTGTGGCAACCCACATATACTGCAAACTGCTTATGTATGCACACTTGCTTGTAAAACATTTATAAATCCTGTTTATATTATAAACATTTAAATTCAGGTAAATACATTGAGTGGCTGCACACACGGATACACCATGAAGTGTCTTAGAGGAGATAAGAGGACATGAGTCAGGAGGGGAAAAAAGGAGCGAGAAGAATAAAAGTGAGTGCGGAAAACAACCAAAAATAACAAAGAGTGATGGCTTAAAATGCAAAGAGCAAACCAGCATAGAAAAGGAAGGAGAGCAAACAAGGAAAAAGTGAAAGATAGCGAAGAACACGGAAGTAGTAAATGAATGTGAAGAGGCAGGAGCAGGAGACTGAAAGTCAGGAATAGTCATTAAGTATGGTGAAACTGAGTGACTGGCATTCGATAGGTGTTCAGTTGACATCTCCAAGGCAACCATGTAATCGTGGAGGCAAGTTATACAGAGAGGAGAATAAGACAAGTTACGCCAATATTATAACAACAAGATTAATTACCATAATCATCATTACTGTTGCTCAGTCATAAACAAAATACAAAAGCTCAAAGTCCAAACTAGTCCATGCACAATGAGTTTAAAATGAGAAAAACTGGGGTTTGAGATTTGCTCCAGTGGATGTTTGGCATTTTACAACTGGGGCCAATAAGCAACAGCGACATAAATGAATTACACTAGAAGCAATTAAAGTAATGTAAATAATGTAAAGGATCATTCTGTTCTTGGGAGGATTTTTTTTTCTTGTGATAGAAGGAGCAGATTTGGTCTTTGAGTCATTGAGCTAGAAATGCTTTTCTGGTTTTATATGTGATGATTCAGGAGTTTCTCTATAAAAGCACTCGCAACAACGAGCTTTAAACTTCTCAGATGTTTGCTTATGCTTCTTCCTTCACTGGTGTTACATTCTTTTACACTTGTAAAACCAATCACACAGCATGTAATTAGGTTCAGAATACGTCCATTGTTTTTGCATACATTTTATATTCAGTTCCTTTATGTCCAATTACTGTAATCTATATAAAACCACAGCTGTTCTTATGAATGAGATTGTGTGTGTGTGTGTGTGTGTGTGTGTGTGTGTGTGTGTGTGTGTGTGTGTGTGTGTGTGTGTGTGTGTGTGAGTGGATGTGGTTGTGTATGAGTGTGTGGTGGTATTTAAGAAACCTGTTTATATTTAAAGGCAGCAGGAGTGCAAAAAGGGAAGGACTTTATTAGAGGGAGCCGCTGGCACTGTGTCTGTGCAATTAAATAAAACTGACTTGTTTGAATAATAGCTATAGGTTTTTATATGTTAATATCTTTATGAAGCAAAACCAATGCATTTGTCTCTTTGCCATTGTTACACTGCAAGCTGTTTTCCTGTGATGTAGAAATATGTACTGTGTACGCATAAATACACTACAGTAACTGTAAAATGCTTTTGTCATTCAGCAGCTGAACACATCCGTGTGGAATCCTTTCTACAATCAAAAGTTCATTCCAAAACTGTTGCCTAAGTTCCCACAAATGTATTGCTTTCGTTTGACACTTTGGTTTTGATAGGATTTATGTCTGGAAATTATGCTGCTCTTCCGTTATTTGAAGCTTTTTCTTTCAAGGTTTTGGATCACATTATAATGCTGAAGGACGAATCCGTGACTGATAGGTCTGTAGTCTCATGGGACTTGGGGTTTTTTTTCTCGATACAGTATTACAGCACTTCAGCACAACATTACCCCAATAATACATGGCATGTGTGGTTATACACTCTTTGTTCAGAGAGTGACACCAGTAGGAATTGTTTATATTACATTTCAAGACTTTGAAATTTGAATCACAGAAGGTCGCAAATGAGCCAATTTCTTAATCATTAAAAAGGGCCTCTTTTGAATACATTTTCATTTTAATTTACTAAAATGTTGATATTTTATCATGTTTTTATTGCAACATGCTGACATCAGCCTGATGGCATCAGCAGTTTTTATAGATCATTTATGATAATAATAATAATACATTTTGTTTCTAAAACCGAAGGTCACATTACAAAGCATAGAAGACAAACAGTAAAAAAGATAAAAAAAACAACATTAGACAATAATTGGAGTCGATGTTTAAATAGAATAGAATAGAATAGAATTATTGCCTGTCTTAATCATTATATGTATAAATGTGCATCTCAATAATTTGCTAATTAATAATATGACCCATTAAATAACTGATTTGCACTTGATAAAATACTCTATTTAGAAATGTTAATCCATCATTTATAAAATATATAAATGATTTAATTAAACAGACATAAACGTATGAAAAACCCCCCACAGCATTTACAGCTCCATTTGTACATTAAATACTAATGTGTACTAATGTAAGACTAATTTAAATGTAAAAATGTAATAAATGTAATTATAAATGATTAATTAAATATTTAGTAATTCCTTACTAATCTGTAATACTAATGCTTAAAATACTTTATTATTATGTTTTAAGTGAAAATGAAAAAATATTGTGATTAAAATTAACTGAAATTAATTTCAGGGGAACTATTTCATAAACCTTCTCAAAATACAGTTTATGTGGGTGCTTTTTGCTTCAGACCCTTTAGACTTTTCAGCTTGATGTTGAACCAAACTACAGGTGAGAAACCTCCCCCACAGTACAGCAGAGAGAAAAAATATTGGTTGAAAAAAGGCGGCATTGTGAATGTGAACTAGGCTTCTGTTCATTTTTCAGTGTGAAAATGCTTTTTGGACAGTTACAAATTTCAGACCAATTACTAAAAGTGTGGCACACCATTGATCAGAAAAAGGAAAAATGAGAAGCGGCATCCCATAAAGAGAGATTCAAAGAACGAAGTGCAGATCCCACAGAAGACTCGCATTCTTGTCTCTTGGTTGGAGGTCTGGTGATTGCATCATCCACTAACCTATCTGCTCCTAACGTGCTTCCTCACCACTGTTTCAAAACATTTATTAAGTCTTGCATGCTTCCAATATATTACCCAGGGATCTTCCAGTGTTCAAAGTGCAAAGACAAAAAATTTTGATGAAGCACTTTTTAGTTTTTCGACTGCTGAAAACTAAACTGCTGTCGAATAAAGCTTTTACGACTTTTAGGAAAAGGTGGTTTTCTAAGCATGGTTTGTGTTTTGTCCTGTTTGTTGTTTGTGTGTACTTCTCTAGGCTTTTCATTTTTCCTTTTTCATTCCCTTTACTCTGTACTGGTGAACAAACAGAGTTTTTCCACTCAAAAATCTCTGATCACAGGGACCATTGAGTTTCTGTCTCTATAGTAGGATCTTTGGCTTACAACATGAACCTCATTAAGACAAGACTTAATTTCATGTTGTGCGACACGTGTTGTCATAGTATACATAGTATATAAATTGTCAATCAATTCTGTGTTACACCTTAGTTTTACTTAAGACCAACACATTACCACAAAAATTTCCCCTTCATTTTGCAATTTAGGGCCACCAGACCTTGTTTACATAGAAGTATACCCTGTTTTTGAGTGAAAATAAAATATCCTGGGGTCAGAAATAAGGGTTAAAAAAAAAATTATTCATCCTTCACATTACATAATATGAACACCCTTTGCAGAGCCTTACAAATTGGTAATACGAAACACAAAAGAGTTTCTAACAATTGGTTCTTCTGTGCGCACTCGCTAACAACCTCTACGTTAATGCAAATCTATTGTTTGCTTATGTTTCCGTATGTTGCTTCTGATCTAGCTCTTCTTCTTTTCTGTAAAACTTTCAGAGGTCTTTTTAACCTTTTCTCCTCATTATGATTCCTACCTTCTAACAATGCTCACTGTTCACAAAGTAAATAACACCTTTGGTTTGTGGTCACAGTTAATGCCAACAGCCTTGTTTATTTCCCCAAGACAAGAAGAGAAACAAGAACAACAGGAGTTATTCAAGGGAGGAAGACTGCATGCATATTGCCACGCAAAGCACTGAAGTGAAGAAGTGGCAAGTCACTCAGTAACACACGCAAACATACTGTTTTTCTTAAATGCATGATGAAGCAACAACGCAAATTAAAAAGTACTTCTGTTGTGCTCCAGCGAAGGGGTTAGGTCACATCACTATCAAACACAACCAGAGTTTTAAGTGATTAGGACACAACATCTTTTTTTAAATCAAACTATGGTTCAAACTGAGCTTCATCTCTGTATCACTAAACAAAACAAAGGGTCAATTCACCAAGGAGTGAGAGAAGAGGAATAAAAATACAGATGGGAAATGAAAAGCAATCAACTGGAACAAAAAATGAGGTTGTTGTAGTACTTCTCCAAAATTTTAAACCCTTCACAGCTCAACCATATGTTCAAACTGCTTCATTGCTCTTGGAGACGTAATAAATTAGGACAAACATATAAAATATAAGACAGCAGAGGCTTGAAAGGCTGCTATACAATGGATCCATTGCAACTGATGAAAAGCAAGCTGGGTATCTGACATTCACAACACAAATTTGTGGGGACGAGTGTTTTAAACCCACCTTTGTTGTAGGGTGTGCACACAACCAGGGCTGGACTGGTGATCATTTGCCAGGCCCCTACCCTACCTTCCTGCTCATGCACCTCATAGAACCAAGTTTAGTGTGGAAGGTGTGGTTGATAAAGACTGACAAAGAAAAGCAAAAAGGTCGAGCTGAAAGGCTAAGACAGAAAACGAAAAAGAAACTAAAAACAGATTCATCAAAATGTGTTCAGTAAACTGACATGTTCAATATCGAGGCTGCTGCAGCTGCACTGTCAACTGCAGTACCAGCAACAACGAGTAAACAACCCCTCACAGGTATTGGTCACTAGTCAGGCTGCTGCTGCTCACAATAGAGGTGGAGAAGTCTAAGAGGAGGGTTAATAAACGTGGATGAAAATAGATGGAGGGACATAATTAGGAAGTAAAAGATTTAAGAATTCAAGTAAAATGAATGGCTTCTTTGACCATGAGCTACTGCTAGTAGCTAAAGTTAAGCTTTTAAATGTCACATGCCGCACTGCAGTGCAACAACTGTACCAATCTGATCAAAAAGAAAAACTCTTTCAGTATCAATAATCAAACATATATGCATATATTCAATTTGTTTGTTTTATTGATATTTTTTCATGTAATACTACTCATGTAGCTTTACTAATGCTTTTAGGACTTGCACAACTATGTCCACATATTTAATTGGACCATTTGGGCAATTTTGACCAATCACGGTGGGCCGACCTGACCAAAAATCCCAGGGCTTATTTTTGTTCCAGTCCAGACTTTCACATAACCTTTATTAAAAAACTAGTTTTGATCTTCCATTTCACTCATCATTCACTTATTCTTTCTTTGTATATGTTATTCTTCCATACATATTAAAGTAAGCTGTTTTCCTCTGAGCAGTACAAGCTGAGCAGCATAGAAGCAGTCAGAAGATTTTTTTTTGTCTCTATTTGGGCTTAATAATTCATCTTCTCATTCCAGCCTGTTGTAAATGTACTCTGCTGGGAACTGGCTATGAACTAATGGATCAAATACTGCTAGGAACCAATGATCCTTTTTCACCACCAATACCCACATTACTGCAGTATTAAACTTTCAGTACAAACCTTATTACTTATTTAACTCGTATTTATCCTACAATAATTTATTAAGCACTGGGTCTTTGTTCCCAGTACCATTCAGCTGCTGGACATGTGCACCTGCAGTTGACCTCTCTTGGTGCAAGCACAGTCTATTTGTCATGTATGCAACTCCATTACAGAAGTTTTAGAGACTTGCTCAAAGGCACCAATGCAGATAATTATCTGGATGTCTCTTTTCAACAAACATGAGCACTGTATATTGAAATGCAATGTAATAGCAGGAAAAGGGATAATTTTCTTCTTTTTGCATTACAAATAATTACTTACAACTAAAGTATTAACAGAAAATTTGCACAAATACATTATATTTGAATATGATTAGATATATCTTATGTTTAACATGTTATAGCATCCTAAGCAAGTAACCACTCCCTATAGCTGACCTTGGGAGTCACTAAAAGTCCTAAAGAACTAACTACACTGGGATGTAAAAGTTTGGGCACCCCTGATAATTTTCACTATTTTCCTTTATAAATAATTGGTTGTTTGCATCAGCAATTTCATTTAAATATATCATAT
>VUQG01028759.1:0-14802 GCA_015106755.1 Etia nguti | reverse complement strand
GTGTGTGGTTCGAATGGAGGCTGTTTGAAATACATGAGAACAGAACAGATTGTATAAGGAGTTCAGTTCAGAACTGAAGAAGCTTCTCGGATGAGAGGTGAAACGTCTTCAAGAAACCTAAAGAAGTCCAGACGCTTTTCCTTCCAAGCTCCTTAGACTACGATGATCTGGATGACTGAGAACCTTTCAAGACAACAGAACAGATCCATAAGCTTCTGCCTCTCAGATGTCTGCAGTTGGTAAAGGTAGTCCCTGTTCTCTGTAGCCTTGGTGTGCATAGTGACACATGAACCAGTTCTCCACCTTCTACAGGTTGTACGCTAAGAGCCAAACAAAAGCTACGGCCACCAGTGGCAGTGCAAGACAATGGGGTAAAGACCACTTTTATGCTCACCGCCTCCCCGCAGAGTAGCATGCACCAAACATGATGTCACATCCGCTGGCGTTCACTGTCGTCTCAGCGACGCTTTGGCCGGTCGTGTGCCTTTCGATTTTTCTAACCTGGCGCATTAGGACACGAGTCTACGATGGTGTTGGTTTTTACTTCCATTCTAATGATATTTCAGTTCTGAAGCTCAGAGAGTCACAGATATACAGAGGGAGATGTTGCAGCAGTCTGAAAACATGAACCTCTGGAAAAAACACAGCAATGTCTTTGCTTCCAGTTTTGACCCTTCCTTTATCACAGCTGGTTTGGCTGTATTGTCTTAGTGTTGACGCCTGTTCTTCAGGCGAATACTGCAGTGGCCTTAACAGCAAGCATAAATAGAAATGATTGCGTGAGGGTATTGCGGTGGCGTGTGAAGCGACCAGGATGAATGGCCAGAGCACTCTCTTAACCAGAGTAGCCAGCCACAATTTACCTGAGTAGCCTTTTGAAATTAAGCCAATGTATGGCAAACAGAGGTGGGCTGATAGTATTGTAATTATTTAACATGTCTTAGAAACTCATATGATTAGTCACAGACATTGTCACTTATTTCCTGACAGTAACAGCTGCATGAGCACCCCAGGCGGTTTTTGTGTGGTGAAAATGAAATGCTAATAGTGTTTTTGAATATATTTTTCAGTGAGTTGCTCTTTAAGGATTTTATCAGTTTAGTCGATTAACTCTAACAAAATTGCAGTTAATGAAATTATCACACAATGACTGACTTTAGAGAAAGTCTGGCTTATGCAGTCTTGCCACTGTCATAGGCCATTACTGTACTTGGACTGATGCAAATAAACATAAGAATTTAGCAACATTTTTTAGGTTATTCTTCAGATATTGAAGTGAAACTGCTTTTCTGTGGCTCCACTCAGTTTGTTTTATATTCATGTAGAAAGTGAATTAAATAAATAATGGATTTTCAGAGAAAATGACCAATTACAAAAAAATAATAGAAGATGCCCAGAGCATTTAAATGTCAATCCTGCTATTTTATAGTTGTTCTGTATCTGCGACCAGGAAAGATATTATGTGACAAAACAACACAGAGTCACTGAAGCCGATAAACGCGGCTAACCTGTATGGAAGCATGGCACCAGTTCAGGTGTTTTGCTCGTTGCTAGACAATGTGGTCTCAGACCTTCTGTGTCCTCCATCATTCTTACCTCTTCCTCCCTTTTCTCGGCTGTCACTGCTCGCCGTGTTGTGTGTACTACACTACGAGACCTCTCCTCTCCCCTCTCCCTTGATCGGAACTCTCTTCAAAATTGGCACAAACAAGCTGCGGGGGTCACCCGGCAGTCAAGGACTCTCCCTCTGTCTTTCTGTGCAAGTACCGTCTGCCGTGTTCGTCCTTCACTCTCTTGCAAAGACTTTTATGGTTTTGTGTGTGCGTGGGTGGGGGTGGAGGTGGACACTTTGGGAGGGGAAATGATTGCAGACAGCTTCCAAAACTACACTTTCTCTGAGGTGTCCCTCTATGACAAAAACTCATCTCCGGGAACTCATCATCTGACCCGTGGATGTGTGCTGCGCATGCACTTGTGTGAGGCCCTGTGGACGTTGTGTGAGAAATGATAAAGGCAGCTTTGACAGAGGTGATCCAAACCCTCTGTGTTCTGTGTCTCAGTGTATGCGCTTTGCATGGATGTACACTATTGAGTTGTGTGTGTGTGTGTGTGTGTGTGTACGTGCCAAGTGATGGAGAGGGGGGATAGAGTATTCCCTCTATTCCCTCTCAGCATGATGATGTTGAGCGAAGTGCTAGGCTGTGAAGTCTTGTCTGAGAGAGTGTTGCTTATCTTCCATTAGACACATTACTGCCAACGTTGCCATCAAAGTAGAGACATACACACATACACAAAGGCTCTCAGACTCAGAGAGAGTGACACACAAACACACACACACACACACTTCTCCTGGGGAGGCACTTGGCAGGATTCATCTGTTGGCAGTCTCACTGAAGGAGGAAGAGGAGGAGGAGGAAGGAAGCAGGCGAAGAGGGGAACGTTATGTATCCATGGTCCAGGATCAGTCATTTGCAGCCTGAAAGAGCTCCTCAGCCTTCAGCGGGGTGCCACATAATTTAGTGAAGTACCATTGTTCTCTGAAGAGTCCCTCTGATTTCTGCTGCTTTTTTTCCCAGAGTAGGCAGCTGTATTACAAGTTAGCTCAATGTTGATTCCTTATGACTCATTTCGGAAAACGGAACTGTTTTTAGTCTTTTAGGCCAACGCTGTATATCATGAACAGAAAAAGAAAGAATGAAATCCTGGTGCTGTACGGCGCTGTGGCATCACACAGTGCTTTATTTGTCAAGAAGAAAAGAAATTAATTGTGAAAGAATAAATAAAATGAAAAGCTGGGTGTGCATATTTGTTGCACTTTGAAAGAATCAACCACACCACCTTTGGGTGTGGTTGCAAGGCTGTCGCATCAATCAGTTGCAGTGAACTCATCATTTAGCACTACGGCTGAGACTTACGAAAACAATCATCCAAGTCCATTGAGCTACCATGTAATATTCATTATATGAGATACTCTGCTGAAGGCCAGAAGAGGCTGCTCGTGATGTTCTCAGTTGCAGCAGGTATTCAATGTGCAGTAGTAATACACATTCTAACTCTGTAGCTTTGGCTGTTACAACAAGAAGCACAATTTCAGTCACATTGACAACCTTCCTGACTTCTGCAATAACAAAATTACTTCATGTAAATAATTTTTTGATTAATACATAACATACATCAAGATGCTGTATCACCATGGGATTTATTATCCTAGAGTCCTGAGGAGCTCACATAAAGGTCCAGTCTTTGTGAATTTTCCAGACCTTTCAGTCACATCCCACAGACCGTTGTAGGGGGCAGCATCACATCCATATCAAATTCCTATTTAAGATGGCTTTTTGGGGGAATCTCTTTTAGAAAACCAGTCAGCTGGATATGTAAAAAAACACCTGGTGTAGCTGGTAAAATCTGTCAGCAGCAGTCAGCTTTGGTCTCCTTGCTTATGCAGGCTGCAGTTATCCTTCTGCATGTGAGCTTCATTAGCTTCTACTTCTCAAATGCAAGTTAGTTTGTTTCACACACCCATTCCTCACCATGGCAACTGCCTCTTAAGGACTTGAGGCTTTCAAGAAAGTACAGTGACTCCTGCTGTTCTATATGCTGTGATGTTATGGGGCCCCGTGTCAGTCCTTTGAAATCAACACATCACATAATCAGCAGGCAGCTTCCCATGACTTCAATCATATAGGGGGGAGCTGACTTTGAAGATTGCTTTAATGTGTTTGCTTCTTTCATGTGGCTGATATCGAACCAAGCATTTACAGTACATTTTGATGATTTTCTGAAGCACTGTTTCAAGAGCAGCATGGAAAGGTTAAATTATTCATATTACTGGCAGTCAACATTGCCTTTAATATTAAACCCTTTCAGGCCCAACAACGAGCTTTGCCTGCTGAGTTTTATTTCAGAGGTGTCAGAGTTAATTTGGGAAATTGGAAAATTGTACGATGAAGAAGTCACCAAATGCTTCTGATTGATTTAAGCGTGCAGTCATTAAAAACATTGCTGGGTTTAAATACTGTATTTCTCTTGATATAAGCGTCCTGTAGCTTCTGTGAAAGTAACTTCTACCCAAAAGTAACTAGTGGAAGTTTGTCCATTAGCTAATAGGCAGAAATTAGTTGGTTTTCACAGGAATCTTTGCAGTTCTGCGGTTCCAAGTCTTGCTACTCAGCACCTTCCTAGTCATCTCAGACTCTACAGACCTCAGTTAGCAAGTCTGGGTTCAATTAAAGAACTGAACTGAAGACTGAAACAGTGTGGCTGGTTTGGAAGGGTTGCCAGGAGAAACCCTATTCTCTGTGAAAAGAACATGAAAGCATAGATTAGGTTTGCACAGTTGCAGCTGAACAAACCGCAAGACTTCTGGAACAATGTCCCGACAGACGAGACCAAAGTGTAGATGTTTGGCTGTAATGCACAGAGCCACGTTTGGCAAAATCCAAAGTATTCTAGAGTCAAATGTCAGGCCATCTGTCCGACAGCTAAAGCTTGGCACAAATTGGGTCATGCAACAGGACAAAGATCCCAAGCACACCGGAATATTTACAACAGAATGGCTAAAAAAAGAAAAATCATGGTGTTACAGTGGCCCAATCAAAGTCTAGATCTCAACTTGAGTGAAATGTTGTAGCAGGAACCTAATAGCGCTGTAAATAACAGTGTGCTGAAATTCCTTAACACTCATATGAGAAACTGATGAAGTCATAACTGTTACTGTTTTTTCAAGTTATTGCTGCTAAAGGTGGTTCTGGAAGCTACCGAACGATGGGATGGAATTTTCATGGAGTCCCGTGAAAAACGTCCTTATAGACTGTAGCTGTGTAAACCAGACAGCTTAATGACATCAACTAAAGTTCCTCAAGTCTTGTCACTAAGCGCACATCCTGGTTATGCCTCTGAGCGGGTTTTTAGCTAGCTATAGGCCACAAATAAATGAATGAAAGGGAAGAGAGCAATACCTTTAATTTCAGAGGTCAACTCCTGCACGTCAAATCTACTAACACACGCCCCGACCCCCTACCCCCACTCATTTGCGAGAGAAAACAATGAAAGCATCACTGGCTTCCCCCACCAGATCTCTTCTCAGATCCTTGAGTATCTGTGTGATCGCAAAGACACTCAATTTCCTGCAAGTAGTGCAAAGACACAGTGCTTTGAAATCCACATTCATTAGGTGCTACTGTACACATAATCAAGAAAGCTGAAACAAAACAAAGCTATCAGCAAGAATTGCCCTTTTTGTAGCCTTCCCTTTGTGAATTACACACACACACAAGCCAGCACATATACACACCGCGCTCAATTACGTGTGCTGCCCCTGGCCATTCTCAAGCAGGGTTATCCATTAAAATGTTTCTGCAGTGACCAGGCCTAATTACACTGCTGTAGAGAGCCTCTCCCTTACACAGCAGGTGTGAATGTATACGGACACAGACAAAGTGTGAACATTTGTGTGTGACTGCTGCCTGTGAATGACTCTACTGCCAGTGGTTGGTTTTGCAATTACCAAAACTCAAGCTAAATTAACCAGCGCACATACGTAGTTGTTTAAAATATTGTTCTGGGTTTACACACATGTGCACACACACACACAATGACAGGGACACTCTTGTTGAATCCAATCATGCTCTTTCCCTCCTTTAGCCGACTGCCAGTGATTCACAAATTCTGTCTTTCATGTCCAACTAATAAGCTCTTGGCCATCTCCGAGGCCCTGCATGGTATTTACAAAGGGCCGCTGAGTTGGACAGCTTGATACCTGTGGGCAGTGTAGAATGAGACATGAAAAAGCACACGTACACAAACACACTAATAGCATTTCACTCAGCTTGGTGTGGAAGAAGTGCATAAGAGAAAATGTATTTTCTCAGTGTGGTTTGTAATGGCTGGTTGCATGGCGGATAACAGCTCTAGACCAGCCTGCAGTTTGCTTTTCTTTTTTTAAAAATCTTTTTTTACTGTTAGAGTTACAGTTAAAATGTTTCTGTTTAACTAATTAACAAGTAATCAGTCTCATATTATTTAATATGATACCTGTTATTGTAGCCTTAAATTGAGTCTTTTGTCTGACCGTTTGTCCAAATCCAAAGGAATTTAATTTCTGATTTTAAGTGATATGAAATAGTAATGAAAAAAAATTTCACTTTTGAGAAGTATTTATCATTGAACGTTAGCGCTTTGTAAATAAATTAGCTAAACTGAATTGAACTGCTAATTATTTCAGCATTAAACATTACTAGCCTTTGCTAAGAAGAAGAAGAATAAAGTTGTTATTTGGTCACTGAAGTGTGAAATGTTAAATTTCTTGGCAAACTCTAATCCATGTTCATGTTTTTATCTTTAATATGTGTGTATGTACCAAAGCAGTGATTCTCAAACTGTGGTACGCGTACCACTAGTGGTATTTGGGCTCTCTCTGGTGGTACGTGGGAAATCTCACAGCTACACAGCTATGGTTAGCATAAACACAGTGAAGCTGGAGGATGAACGCTAACTTTTTTCCACTCGAGAAAAGTTAATGTGAGGGTTCCTGATGGTTATGGACAAATGCAATGGCATGGCAGGATGCTGTAAACGGACCAAACTTCAATTAGGAGAACAACTGCAATATAAGGTTAGTCATTAATATACTGCTGCATGGGCTGGGCTGTAGTTACATCGTAAGGTTTTAAAAACTGAGCTTTAAAATGACTAGTGGGGATAAAAACCGAGAGAGGCCGACAGTGATCACTGACTTTTTTAGGCTTGTTCAGATTAAATAGAACAAGATACAAAGCATTAAAACATGTTAAAAACACAACAGCCTTAATAAATGCAGAGTAGTTTGGACCCAGAAGCAGGTTTCATCAGGTCATCACTTAAAGATTGGATATCCCACCTGCTGTGAATGTTTTAATGCAGTATAGTTGTTATTATTATAACTCATCACATCCTGTTTATGACAGTTGAAATAAATAACATTCATATAAGAAATAAAATTGTCTCGTGTAAACTGTATGTGGTGTTAAATAGGCCTATACTACTGTACTTTAATGTCAGTCATAAGGGTGGTACTTCAAGAGCCATATATTTTATGAGGTGGTACTCATTGTGAAAAGTTTGAGAACCACTGTACCAAAGCATTTTATGTATTGAAACTCTGTATATAACAATTAAGCCTTCTTGATGAGAGTAAGATGAACAGAACTATAATTAATGGAAGCAGAGTATGGTTAGTCCAGGTCACCTACCTAGAGAAATGGGCTCTCTCCAAATAGCAAAAATCAAGAAAAAAACCCCCAATTTATTAGCTTATGAGGAGCTTGTTTAGACCTTTGTTTATTTATTTAATAGCCAAGCTGTTTTCTCCTGCTACTAATGTTTTTGCTAAATTAAGCAAACTCCTATTCTCCTTAGAGTCTCAGCAAGAAAGCCAGTGAGCACTATATGAAAATAAAGTCAACAGGCATCTACTGGAATGAGGGGCAAAGCACCTCAATACTGAAAAAATTTGGAGTGTTTTCCAGCCGAGACATGCTGAGAATATTCTGCCACAACACAAAGGCTGTGGATGAGGCCGCTCAGAGCTGTGCTTAACTGTCCCCTGGGTGGATTTCTGTCAGCATCTGGCTGTACAGCTCAGAAAGGAACAGTTTGGCTAGAGAGGATGCTGCTCAATACTGGAGCTACATTGCCCTAAACATGCCACACTACCAATGATGAGAGCATGCTGCATATCCAGCTGAATTGCTACTAGAGGGTTGCTTTAGCCATGAAACTGCTCGCTGCTGAAGTTCAAACTGCAGACAAGGGATTAGTGATGAGAATATGTTGCATATCAAATCACCTTTTGACTGTAGGGATGCTTTGGCCAGAGATAATGGTTCTTAGCAGTACATTTGGAAATGTCCCTGTTTCCTCTGTTAGAATTCTTTCACTGCAATTCTGGAGTGGCCATTTAATTCTTTGTTCCAGTACATTTCCTGGTAAATGTCTTCGGGGTTTAAAAATGGTGTGGGTGTGCATGCTTTAAAAGAAATGGCACCAACGTCACAGTGGCCAGAAAACCTGATTTGGCCTCTAGCAGACAGAAGTGTTGTGTATTATTTTATACGCTATACTGATATTTACAAGGCTTTGGTTTATAATATCTAAATGTAATATAAATGAATATAATATAAATGCATAATATATAAATATAATATATAAATATATAAATGAATTTATATTACATAAATGTATCCTTTATTTCCCGATGTGTAGACAATGTGTTTGTACCAGAACATTTAGTAAATCACAAGTGCAATGTGTACTATATAATTGATTTAACAAGCTTTAATTAGCACAGTTTTCTATAAACAATGGACCTCTTTTCTGTGTTGCATTGTTACATCAGCTCATGTGACTCATAAAATAACTGAAATGTGTTCATGGAGGTGTGAACATGCTAAACGCTGATTTCTCCGTACGTGGCAATTATGGATCGTTTAGACTTTTGACCACGGGTGGTAATTATCACAAACTAAACACACAGAAACAGGGTTGTTCTTTAAATATGAGAGGGGAGACTATGCAGAGTGTACAAAATTACAATGGAAGTTACAATGTGTCCAAGTCTTGTATTTTGTACTTTGTGGATCTACAACTTTGAGGTGTAAACAGTAGTTTTTGTATTTTATAATGTGGGTCTTAGTACTTTTGGCCATTATTACAGTCTGCACAGTGGCAGAGATGCAGTGCAGTTATCAGTTGTAATTTTGTTGTTTTTATTGATGATTTATTTGGCATTTTCAGGGACGTGTCTATTCAATGGCATTGCCTACATAGACGAATGTTTTGTCTTCCTATAAAAGTAGAAAAAAAGCCCCATTTTAGCCATGTGTTAAAATAGTTTTAGCATAGCATGTTTTAGCGGTTTTCTAATTGGTAATCAAGAAATGCACTCTAATCATTTCATACTTTGTAGGCCACATGCATCCAACTGGCTGTTAAGAGGACTACCGATAAAACTACTGCCTAATGACCTGTTAATGCATCTATTATCTGATAGTAAACACTCTGAGATATCATGGGGAAACTGAATGAAGCTTCAACAATATATTTATATTTTTCCTTAGAAATGCTACTGTAGTAAATTGAAGAAACCTGTGAAGAAATAAAATTAAAGAAAAAGCACTGGCAGCTCATTACTGAGACTTTGTCCTGTGATAAAAGACAGAAATTTTGTGTTAGTTCATAGAAAATGTCCTGCTTTTTGTTTGTTTGTTTTTAGTGGAGCTACTGTAAAACAAACAAACAAAAAACTAAAGCGAATGGTAAAAAGCCTCAGTTATCCAGTCAATTTACCATGGTTGACGCCTGCTTTCTTACATAAATGGTGAGGTCGTATATAATGTTAGATACTTAACACAGACAACGCTTTTGTTCATTCACTGTCCATTCAAATAATCCAAAAGTCAGTCCAAAGGTGATGTCAGAAATCAGGCTGAGTAAGAAACACATGTCAGGTTTAAAACAAACCACAAGAATAACCAAAATAATTGTTAACAAGTAAAAATATTACCTTACGTCCTCTCCTAGGAGGTGTCTACGAGTCATCCTAGTCAGATGCCTAAGCCACTTCAATTGGCTCCTTTTGATGCCGACGCAGCGGCTCTACTCCTAGTCACTCTCAAATGACCGAAGCTCCTCACCCTCTAAGAGAGAGCCCAACCACTCTTTGATGGGAAATTATTTTCACTGCTTGTATTCATGATCTCATTCTTTCAGTCACTACCCAGAGCTTGTGACCGTAGTTGAGGTTAGGAACATAGATTGACTAGTAAATGCAACGTAATTTGCAAAAACTTATCCTAAATGGTACTGTCAGCCTCTCCCATATTTCTAAGGAGTTGCCATGCATTTGGACATACATATTTGATTTAATTTTTACACCACATACCCTTTCTGACACAATCCTCCCATTCATTCAGGCTTCAAGTGGCACAAGGAATACAGTAGCCTGTGATTACCTGAGACTGGATTTGTCACCTTCCAGTTTCAAACTGGGGGTCTTTTGCATGCAAGCAGCTACTTCTGTTATCATTGTCAGTTCCAAGTCCACTTTCAATCTTTCTGCCATGTTGCCTTAATCAGAAGGAGGGGGTTATCCTTAAAAAGACGTGCGTCTAGAACATCTTGTTCACAAAAATTGAATATTTATCAGTTTTCTTGTGGGGATGGGGAAATAGAACTCAAAGGATCAAAACAAGTGACTAAAGTGGACACTGAGTTGAGTCTTTTGTTCAAGTTGAAACTGGATCCATTTTTATAAGTTAAAGTGAAACTGCTTCCTAGTATAAATCAATTTGCTGATGTAGAATGAAGGGAAAGACTTGAACCAGGAAGTGTATGTGAGAATAGCTTTTGTTCATTATGAAAGATGTGATATGATTTTAATAAGAGAATTAACAGTCAGTGGAGATATCATTTCTGCCTATTATGACTAATTCCTGAGTTCCAAAGATCCTAAATGGACAGAATCGAAACATATTTTTTATTGGAGGTTCTACGGCCAAATGCAGATGAGGTCCATATTACCCATGTCAAATTACTATAATGTCTTCCCATATTTCAAACATGGATAAAGAGCTGATCAAATAACTAATTCACAACTTTTTGGATTAAACGTTATTGTGCCTGTAGCAGTGAACCCCTGATAAGCTGTGATGTCTTCCTTTTGTCCTGAGATGTGCGATACATCAAACTCATTAGCTCAACCAAATTGTAGTTTCAGGAAGACAAACACTGCAAATGAAATCTGCTCCAAATGAAGCTCAGCGTCACTGCTGCAAATAGATTACAACTGAGGAGTTGTATTCCCAACGTCGCCTCTGATTAGCACCGCAACGACGCCGCTCGTTCTGTTTTTAGAGAGAGTTGTTCCTGTGTGACAGCTCAGCGTCTCGGAGGAGGCCTGATGTGTCGTGTCCCTATTAGATGTGACACTTTTCGCGCCTGTTATTCTTTTTTAATCTGGTGTGTCAAAGTCATGCTCTCTCTTTGTTTTTTGTGTTTTGTCTTTCTTTCAATCTTTTTTGGCTGTGTCTCACACTTGTCTCACCCCCACTTTTTCTCTCTTCCTTTTCTCCCTTTCTGCACATGTTAATGTGGCGGAGGTGTCACTGATGTGGCAGCTGCAGAGAAGATGAAAAGATCCGGTCCTGATGCAGGCAGGGCAGGCACTCACCTATAACAGGCGGTGTGTTTTTTCACCTCTGATTAATCAAATGTGATTTTCTTTAAAATTCTAGGCAACTTTTGAAAAGTAGGCCAAGTACCTATTTCCTCCCCTCAGCTACTTGTGCTGCTGTCTTGAGTCCCGAGGCACTCTTTTATGTTTTTTTTAATGTAATGAGCTGCATTGAAGTGAGACTGCATATCCATCCATCCTTCCATCCATCCATCCATCCATATGCTCAGACCTCCTTCTCCACAGCCACCTCCTCCAACTCATCCAGGGGGACAGCAAGGCATTCCCAAGTCATCTGACAGACAAGATCTCTTCATGTCCTGGGTCTTCCCGAGGCCAGGAGCAACAAAATACTGCACAGGTTCAGATCAGGCAGCAAATTCCTCCCAGTCACTCCCTTCCAGGTCACACTGTCATTGCCCACATGTGTATAGATGTCCCCCAGCATGACAATGTAGTCCCTAACAGGGCCACCCTCCAGCGCCCAGTCCCAGGAACTCTTGGGTACACTGACCTGTCGTTTTGCACCTAAGAACAGTCAGGACACATTCCCCGACTTAAAGCTGCAGGAAAGCAATCCTCTCATCCACAGGGAAAACCCCATCACACAGGCACCCCTGAGGGACACAAGTATACCCACCCCTGTCCGTTTTCTCTCACTAGGGGCAACTCCCCATTGGTTCCAGAGCCCAAGCTGTGTCTTGAGGCAACCACAACTATATCTAGCCAATTCTTCTTGACCTCAGGGTCTTTCACCACCAAAGAGACTGCAAAGGTATTTGAAAATTCCTGGTTTGTGCAACTTGTTTGTCTCAAAAATGTGGTTTTAACAAAATATTTTTAAACAAAATGTATTGCTTGGTATTTATAGTGAATCAGAGAACCAACAGTTCAGCTGTTTCACATAGGAGTGAAGTGCAGTATTATTTATGTTCAGCTTTGCTATCAGGACACTGCAATAAATTGAAGCCCTGCCAGGGCTCTAACAATCCTCGTATTGCATTCACACAGCCGCTGTCTGTCCTCTGTCCAACCGCTTCAATATATCACCTTGATTTTTTTATGAGACTACCTAACATTGGGAGCTAGCAGCTTCCTTACCTTTTGCTAAAATGTCTTGCTGAAGAACAAATACACATACAGTGTAATCCCAAATGATGTGTAAATATGAATCCAGTCTTCTATTTTCCAAGTGTAATAAAGCAGAGTACAGGCTGGCAAAAGCACTATGGTAAATAAAACTGCAGCTGATCCATCCATTTGAATAAGCCCACAATTTTTCTGCAAAGTAGAACAGTAAATAGGCTATTTCTCCTGTTTACCTGGCAGTTTTGGTAACAGTCAAATAATTGCTGCAGTGACATTTTTCTAGATTTGTTTCCTTTTAAGTTTTTACAATGTGAAATGTTTGGGCATTCAATAAGCCCGTAAACCCATAAATCTATGACTGAATGATATATATCACATTATAGAAATTGTGTGAAATGGTTTCGAGGGTCATGACATCAACACTGAGAAACAACAGTGTTGATGTCATGTTACTTGCTGTTAGATTTTAGTCTGGACTCTTTGTAAAATATGAGCATAGTCACTGTGATGTCAGCCGCTGTTTTCAGGTGTTCACATTTTTGAATGTTGTTAAATGCTATTCCTTAGAATTTATTTATTTGTTTGGTTTTTGTTTTGGGGGGTTTTTGGATACAAAAATGACCATATTTAGATGAGACTGTGGGACGGTAAATTATCATCTCATGCTTGTGAGACTGGGTCCATGAACTGTACAGGTGCAAAACACAGACACACACAGGCTGAAAAACCAAAATAAACCTTCACTTGCATCGACATATCTTTTGGGTTAGTTAAAAGCTACCAAATGTTCAATTTTTTAAGCTTAATTTTTTCCTGGAATAATGAAGGAACAGGTCTCACCCAGACATGAAACTACTTGTTAGTCAACTGACTGTTAACTTTGAGCCTCTGAAAATGGCTGTAATTTTCTTCAAATAAAAATAAAGTCTTTTCTTCTGCATCTCTTTAGAACACATATGGCATTTCTTGTTTATTGGATGCTATAGTGTGGAGAAAGAGAGCAAAGATGGGACAGAAGGATGAGGATGGCATTTAGCAAAATGCTGATTTGCAGCCAGTGTATAATGAGCACATGATGCAGGACTGTATAACTCAGTATGAGTCCAAATTAGTCTTAGCTTCTGTTTGGACAACCATAATGAGCTTAAGTTAAAGAACCACAGACTCTTTGCAGACTCGCAGTCTCATTTTGTCTATGGTGTTTCTTCCACAGAACAAAAATGGTCAGTGTTATTGCATCATTGAAGAGTGTCTAAATATAGTTTTGTGGCGATACAAAGGAAAAGAAAATCTGTTAGAGGGATGATTCAGTTTCATGTGTACATAAGATTGTTGGGAGGTTTTATTTTAAGTGAAAAATAAGTTCCTATGACATTAAAATACCAAAAAAGGATAGAAGCTGCAGTGCAAGTAAATTAATCTCAGCACTATCAGAATTTGTTTGAGCAAGATAAGTCTGAACTGCAGTATCTCTCTCCAGCATTTTATCTTAAAGTTGACAGCTTCAGACTGCAGCCTGTTTTTGGTTTTTTTGTTTTGTTTTTTATTGTTCCACCCTATCGAAACAATAAAACCTTATCCGCTGCTGTAGTTTTTTTTTTCTTTTTCAGATCTAACAATGTAAGAAGTCTTTTTACACAGCGTAGGTCAGTAATCTTAGTGAACTTTCTGACATTTTTTTTTAGCTGAAACATCCATTTAAATGAACTCTGAATACAGCAGTTTTATGTCATTGTGTTGATCCATACAAATCCCACCCCCATTTGTAGTCTTCCCTTGATGTCATTTTGGAGTTGTTTGGAAATCATTCATTCTAATCTCTGTTTATTGGAATAGTCAACATGCTAATCCGCATATTATGTTTTACCTCAGTTGTTAAAGCCTCTTTTGTTTATAGAAAAAATTATCACTGTGTGGTTCCTCTGCTATCGTTGGATAGCGGTGTGCAGAGACAGAAGTGATGTTGTAATTATGGGCATTGAATATTCTTAATAATGCAGCTTGAGACCATGAAGGGTGGAAAAAATCATATATATATATATATATATATATATACACTACCGGTCAAAAGCTTTAGAACGCCCCAATTTTCCAGTTATTTATTGCAGTTCAAGCCATTCAAGTCCAATGAATGAATAGCTTGAAATGGTACAAAGGTAAGTTGTGAACTGCCAGAGGTTAGAAAAAAGGTAAGGTTACCCAAAACTGAAAAATAATGTACATTTCAGAATTATACAAAAAGGCCTTTTTCAGGGAACACAAAATGGGTTAACATTTTAAAGCTGTTCTGCAGCAGTGGAGGTTGATCAAGCCTTGAAAGCTGGTGCTACTAACTCCTACAGGTGTTCCAACTTTTC
Source organism: Etia nguti (assembly GCA_015106755.1). NCBI lineage: Eukaryota > Metazoa > Chordata > Actinopteri > Cichliformes > Cichlidae > Etia > Etia nguti. The sequence continues at coordinate 147 of VUQG01028759.1, read as the reverse complement.
CGGATTACTTACAACCCCCTCTGTCTGCATAAAAGCAGTGTTGGAACACACTGTGGTACCATACCCTAGTGAGCATCAGTTGAACAGTATTGTACTGCAGAAAGTAGTGTGTTGCTACAAAAATGGTGAGAAAAAGGCAACTAACAA
>VUQG01028758.1:0-22793 GCA_015106755.1 Etia nguti | reverse complement strand
CTGACTGTTTTTAGGGGCTTGTTCAGATTAAATACAAAATATTAAAACATGTTAAAAACACAACAGCCTTAATAAATGCAAAGTAGTTTGGACCCGGAAGCAGGTTTCATCAGGTCATCACTTAAAGACCGGATATGCCACCTGCTGTGAATGTTTTAATGCAGTACAGTTGTTATTATTATCACTGGTCACATCCTGTTTACGACAGTTAAAATAAATAACATTCATATAAGAAATAAAATTGTCTCGTGTAAACTGTATGTGGTGTTAAATAGGCCTATACTACTGCACTTTAATGTGGATCATAAGGGTGGTACTTCAAGAGCCATATATTTTATGGGGTGGTACTCGTTGTGAAAAGTTTGAGAACCTCTGATTTAGGGCATTTTCACACGTATGGTTCGTTTACAAAACGAAACAGAGTTTGGTTTCGGAATAAACACTGCAGGTGTGAAAAAAGTATTATTCAAGACTACATGTTCATTTCATGATGCTTTAAGTAGGGTTATCATCATGCATCAACAATCTCAGCACAATCTCAAGAGCATGGAGGAGATTCCAGGAGGCAGTTAGTTACTCTAGGAGAGTTGGACAGGGCTGTAGAAGGTCCTTAACCCATCAGCAGGACCAGTATCTGCTCCTTTGTGCAAGGAGGAACAGGGTGAGCAATGCCAGAGCTACAAAATTACCTCCATCAGGCCACTAATGTGAATGTCTCTGACCAAACAATCAGACTGACTTAATGAGGGCCCGACATCTTCTAGTGGGCCCTGTGCTCACTGTCTGGCACCGTAGAGCCTGACTGGCATTTGTCATAGAATACCAGAATTGGCAGGTCCACCCCTGGCGCTGTGTGCTTTTCACAGATGAGAGCAGGTTCATCCTGAGCACGTGTGACAGACATGAAAGGGTCGGGAGAAGCTATGAACAATGTTATGGGTCACAAATGGCTGCACAGACCTCTACAGGCTATGCAATGGCTCCCTGCCATTAGGTATCCTTGGACCATTGTCAAACCTACGCTGGTATAGCGGGTCCTGGGTTCCTCCAGGTGCACACCGTCTTACCTCATGTAGTGAGGCATTGTTGAACTTGCCACATGAGGCCGACATTGCCCGGCCTCATGTTGCAAGAGTATGCAGGCAGCTCCTGGAGGATGAAGGAATTGATACCATTGACTGGCCCCCATGCTTGCCTGATATAAATCCAACAGGACACCTCTGGGATATTATGTTTTATCTTTTGGTCCATGCAGGTTCTACCTTAGATGGTCCAGGACCTCAGTAATGCATTGGTCCAGATCTGGGAGGAGACCCTCCAGGGTGAAAATTTGGCAAAATAGACTAGCCAGCCACATCATTAATTCACTTTGATTTTTAGGATGTCTTTGAATTCAGCCCTCTGTAGATGAATCATTTTTATTTCCATCAAATCGCATCCTTTTGTTCCTAACACATTACCCAACCCACATCAGCACAGATATCCAGCAGGACTTTTTCCCTTTAAGAGTCAATGTGTTTTCAAAGTGTTCCTTTAATTTTTTGGAGCGGTGTACAACGCCATATTCAAGTTAGAAGCAATCTTAAATTAAACATGCCTTGTTAAGAAACAGTGGTAATTTCACAATACTTTGGTTGTGTCAGTTTTGGTGTTAGCGAGGCTGCTTGGTGCATTTGAACCAACCTCCAGCCCTGAATAATACAGATAGAGAAGAAGATTACAAACTATCCAAACATGGAAAACGCAAACCAGAGACTGTCTCTTAATCCCAGCAACACATTGAGATGGAAAACAGTGGATAACGGCACAGAGACAAATAAAAGCTTAATCTAATAAGTCTGACTCGCTTAGGCCACCACACACTGTATACTGCTGCTGTACAAACAGGCTGAGGTAATCATGTCTGTGTGTGTGTGTGTGTGTGTGTGTGTGTGTGTCACGGCCTGAGAGGCCGTGCAGCACCAAAGCTGCCCTCACCATCTGGCCTTGGCAAAATGAACACAGTGTTCCTCCACAGTCTCTCTCGCTCTCTTTCTCTCTCTACCTCGATCGTTCGCTGGGGGATTTGATACTCATCCACCCAGAGAGATTAAGCGTTTCCATATTCCAGTCATATTCCCCGGGTTGTTTTGCTTTCTAAAAACAGTGTTTGTGTGCCAACATGCTTGGTGGATGGATGGGTGGGTAGGTGGGTTAGTAGCCAGGCAGAGAGAGAAAGAGAGACAGGCCGGGAAATGACATGAAAAAAACATGTCAAATCTGGGTGTAGCGCCAAAACCACACGAAGGTGAAAAAGTAGGCAGACTGAAGGTCATGTTGGTATAATTAGTGTAAAGGTGCATAAATATAGCAAGTGTACACATCCTGAACTCCGTGGGATACCCACAGGGACCCTTAGAGGTGTTGAGAGGGTGTCTTTTCATGTGTGCGTCTCGTGTCTCAGTGTCTAAGGTTAGATTCAGAGTTCACAAGTTCAGGGACTTCCAACACTGCGGAATAAATGTGACGGCACACATCTTTGTGTGCCCGAAGCGGCGACACACATCAACCTACACCCGTTCTCCATTCTGTGACCCTTAATCCAAGTCAACACTTCAAAAAGACAAAAAAAAAACAAAACATCATTTCAGGATAACAATTTCCACATTAGGGGATTTTCTCATCTCTGTATCCTTGCGAGGGCATTTGAAACACACATACGAAACCACAAATCATTTGACAGGATTGTAAATCCACAGCTCTCTAAGCTCTCTAGGCTTTACCAGGAAAGATCACACTTTCATATACTCCTCTGTTCCCCTCCCTTCTTTTTCCTAAATACTTGTTGTTGAATTCAGAAAAGACAAACGAGCCTTTGGTCACTCTTACTGAACTGAGGATGTGTGAAGATTTCTGCACAGTGCTGAACCAGTTTTTTTTTTAACACAGCACTTAAAAACAGAAAAGGACACAGACTGATAATAAGCAGCGTACTCTGCTCTGCGGTCTCCCGTGACAACCGGGGTTAGCGTTTGCTCACATACTCCCTCATGCGCTAAATAATTCAGGGAGGACAACAAGACTCGCCCCATCTCAGGTCTGAACCTCCTGCTGTGGTTCAGCCCTCACACACACACACACACACACACACACACACACAAAAGTGTATTCACGCTTTCCAGCAAAGGAGAGCAAACCCATCCAAGGACACGTAATGCTACTAAATATTCTATTGTGTGGAATGGGATGTTTTTCTTTATTCAAAAGAAAAAGAGTGCTCATTACTGAAAAGTGTAATGGTGATGAAAAACAGATTGGGAGGCATAAGGGAGAAGACATAATTACATCAAAGGGCTCCAAAGCAGAAATCCAACGTTCAACACAAACACAGCGAACAACAGCAGAGTTCAGTCCTCCAGTGTTTGTTCCGACACCCTTTAAAGCTGCATATTTATCATGAATCTTCAACAGCAAATTATTTATTCAGTCGCAGAGTGGTTTTCTGTATTTTTGGACACCTATTCTCGAGACTGATGGAAGGATTTTTTTCTTAATTAGAAACACAGCATTATTTACTTTCACGCATTTCCTGTATCCTCTACCATGTTCTGTGCCAGGAGGGACTGGAAGGTATCCCCCTGGTGCACTTGGCAAATGCAGGAATATTTTGAGCATGCTGCCAGCAATACTGCAGGGCTAGTGTGCTGTTATCTAAAACTTTAAAACAGAAAAAAAATTCATTGTAAACTAAGAGATCTTCAACCACTTACCAGTCATACTGTCCGGTCTTTAAGTCTGACATCATTAGCCGTTTCCGGGTCCAAACTCCGCTTCTGGTCCCAAAGTCAAACGAACGCTGCAGCATCACTGAAAGTTACAAACTGTCTAAATCCTTTCATCTGTAATAAAATGATCAGCGTTGTTGCTTTACCAGGTGTAACAATTAAGTTTAACATCCAGGCATCCAATAAAACAGAATTTATGAAGGTAGCAGGAAGTTAGCTCGCTAGTTTCCATCTAAAGATGATATACCATGTTCTGACTGAGAGATTTCTGAAAAATTAAAACGTACAGCTCTGCTATCACTTCCGACATAAATGAAAACAGAAAACTAAACAGCAGTGATGTTTGTAGGGTTACTGAAGTTACATCATCACTTAACAACCGGATTGTCTACCTGAGAAATGGTCTATGCTTTAAAGTTGCATTACAAAAACAAAATTAAAACTTTTCTATACGCTTATACACCCAATACCTTTTGACTGGTACTCTCATTTTTTTCCCCTCAGCTTGGCTGGCCTGATAAATTGCTTTCCGGGGAAACCCAGTTTATTTTTTATCAAGTATTCCTTTTTTTCTTTTTTTTAAACCTAGATTTCGCTAGCATTAATTAGCAAAGGTAGCATGCTAACATACCAAACTAAACTAGCAAATATGGTCATTATTACCTGCTCACCTTGTTATTATAGATTTGTCATCATAGACTGTATATTATATACAGTCAAAACAGTGTCACTATTAGTTTCTGAATGGCATTTTGAGTCTGTGCAGCACTTTGTCAATTTTTTTGACCATCTTCTTACCAAAATGATTATAGCGTATTTATGTCTATATGTACCCTTTTTATTTTATTCATCAAAACTGAAGAACGCACTTCTGTTTTTAGTAAATTAAAACAGTTGCCATTACTGCAGAAATTAGCTCCAGTGACCAAAGCTGTTTCTATCCTTGATTGCACGCATGCTAATGCTAATTCCCCTGAAGTTGAGTATTTTAACATGGAAGTCTACAAGTACACTGTTAAAGCCAGATTATAATGACCACTGGAGGAGTCACTTACTATATATACCATACCATTGTGTTTTTCAGTATTTTGCAATATGTTTTGTTGACATAAGAATTTTGATTTGTTCATTTCTCTCACCAAGGTATTGTTTTGAATTACCAGATATTAATAAATCACTAAATATTAAAGACCTTCCGCTAAGTTTTTGTTCTATGAAAATATATAATAAATATATCAAAAGAAAGAGCAGAAAGTTTAATTTTTCAAAGCTATGTTAGCATGATGTGAAACAGCAGTTGTTAAAATAGTGAAACAGTGCTTAAAGTAATTACTTAATACTTGAAATTAGCTATTGAAGGAGCTAAAAGAAAATTGAAAGACTAAATCAGCTGAAACATGTCAAAATGTACCTCAGAATTGAAGGGAATTACATATTAAAGTTAGAATCATCTGAATCGTCTGTAAATTATTTACCTGTTTCACACACACGTAGTCCTTTGGTGCATTTTCGATAAAGGAAATATTAAATGTCAGTAATTCCTTTGTGTTCAAAGGAAGTGCCATGTGTAATACATATTCAAATATCCTAAAAGAACTGTGATGAAACCATTTAATTATTTATTGTTCTCTAAATTAAAGACATATATGTAATACACGCACAAATATATAGATGGACAGAAAACCAAGTTACTTATATATGTAATGTTTTCTTGATGATACCTCCAAAGCTCTTTTAGAAGAAGTCTACTTACTTTTTATTATTGTCCAACCAGAGCTCTTCATATTGTTGGAGCAGCTATATTTGATAATGAATTGGCCCCCAGGAGAGGAAATAACCACTTGAATGTTGCCATTCTGTGCAAGTTTAAATTAGCTGGCACAAGATGTAAGAAACTCTGTATAAACTAAGGCTAATTAAGAGCAGTGGAATCCAGCAGACCTGGAGAACCAGATCACATCTTTGAGTGCACCAAAGTCCTTCCAGGTCCTTTGAGCAACTGCTGAGAACAGCTTTTACACACGGCTGCGTCTCTCACTGTGTGTCTTTAAACTTGCTTGAAACAATCAGCACACTTAAAAGTGGCGAGTGAGTGCACTGTGCCTGTAGTTCAGCCAGACTGCAAACTTTTAACTTTTATTTATCTTAGCATCAACCCTACAATGGGATCCATAACTCCCAGTGCTTTCTGTACACAGGTGGCTGGTCCAAGTAATCTTACTTGTAGCTCCACATGTCTCTCACTCACTCACACACAAACACAGATATACACACACATACACACAGTTTTACACCCATGCTGCAATATCTCAGCCCACACCAGATGACCAACTGTTTGGCCGCCTCTTGTTGGGCAGCCTGCGGTTCAGAGATCACAACATGGCCTGCGGACATTAAAATGACTCACCCTTCTCTGCAGTCACGTGCGTGTGCAAGCACACACAATATATCCACACGCGCACACACACACACATCACGTTTGTCAGGATGAAGTCAGTCTGTGTTGACTGGAGAGGGAGAGATAAAGGGAAAACTCTTGAGCAGCTGAAGAAAAAGAAAAATGGGAAGTAGATGATGAAAAGAGTTAAGGTTGAGTCTGGGTCCTGCGCTGACCTCAGAGACATTTTCTGTTATTTTTTTTTCATCGCTCAGTAATGGTCTGCTGTGAAGGACCTTTCAGGCAGAAGGTATTTCTGACTGAAGATTTTGTTCATTTTGACAAACCTTAAAATATATTTTTTTACAGTTTTCATTATCAGAACATTACATTTCCTATTTTCTTTCATACATTCACTAAAAACAGAGACATACACCAACAGTAAATACTAGAACCCTCTCTCATAAATCGAATCAAGACAGACGTTTCATTAAATGTACATCAATTTTTCTTTCATGGGTCACAGGTGCCAGAAGGCTCGAGCCTTCAGTTTGCCTTCGGCTGCGCAGGGTTTTGAGCCGAGCAGCCAATCAAAGCGAACGTGAGGCCCTTCTTTGGAAGAATGAAAGAACATGCAGTGAACCTGAAACTCGAGCAGAAACCCAACAGGATCCTTGTTTCATCTCAGCTTGGAAACGTTTAAAACAGTGACTTGAAAGGCGGTGGCACAAAGTTAAATATTAGCATAGTCTTACTGTTACTCCGCAGACTTGAAGTGTAAATATGGATTTCTAATTCGTGATTACCAAGTAAACTGGAAGTCTCAATTTGTTTTGTGTGCTTCTTGGAATTGTGCGAGTCTGTTCAACAAAACTAAAACATTTCTGAGCTGCTTGTGTTTTAAAACAGAACGGAACAGAAACATTAAATGGATGAAAGCATTAAAGAAAAAGTAACTGTGGACTAATAATATCAGAAATATCTTAACTTAAAATGTCATTAAAGTTCATGTCCCTTCCTCTGGTTAAATTGTTGTAACTTTGGCAATGCACTCACTAGGAATGTGCATAATTAATCCACTAGACAATTAAATGTCGCTGTCCTCGCTAGCTGGCACCAGAAGACGACCGCAGACTGCAACTGGTGGAAAGTGGGGCAGGTGACAGCTTGGAAAAGTAGCACAATCTGGATTTTTCTTTTTAAATCACAAAAACAGGCAAGAGCACTGTGTGAGCACATTTAGTAAAGGCAAGTGGAAGTAACCCTGTAAAAAGAAGATCCTGGTAGTGCTGCGAACGTTAGCCGTGGAGTAAAAATGTTACCCATATTAGGAGCGTTTGAATAATATAAGTAGTGGTTTCAAATAGTTTTTAAACCACAAATAGTTTTTGGAGTTTTCCATGAAATTACACTCAGTTTTAACAGTTTTCCTCAATATCTTTTCCCTTTTAAGCAACTAGTATACTAACAGACAGGAAGAGCTCTTCCCCTTACTTTTCATCGAATGCTTTTATCTGGCAGTTTTAGATGTACTTGGGTTTGATAATTAATTAACTTTGTCTTGCTAACAGAATACAATAATAGAATGTAGCATTCATCTGTAAAACATGAAGCCACTGCTTAAGTACCTTAATCCTCTATACCCCAACAGAATTTTGTTATAATGTTTCAGATTCCTGAGAATTCCGAAAGAAGGGGGAAATCTGATGAACATTCGAAACACCTAAATATATCTAAAAAAAATAAAAATAAATAAAACTGATGTAAAGTACATCAGTTATACGTTTCTTTTTTATTTAAAGATCACAAGTTGCGCTTTTAAATTACGTATGATTATTTAAGATTTGTATATTTGTACATTTCATCGCCTTTCTACCATTATTTCTTTCTCCTACTACTTCTATTCATCTGCCTCCTCTTACCACTGCTCTCTCCTTCCTCACCTCGACCACATCCTCCAAATACTGATTTTCATCAAATTAGACAATCGACCTTCCTGCCTCCGGACAGTTGGCAAGAGCTGGTTAGAAGCTAACATTATTATCTCACATCATGTGAGAATCGAATCAAACGTTTTATTATTCACTAAGTTTATTCGCTAAGTGCCCGTGTCACTAAAAGTGTTGGATCCACTTTGAAGAAAGTTTCAGTAATGCTGGCTAACAGCAGCTAAACGCAGCTAACAGCAGTGCTCGCTGACAGCAGAATTTTGGTTATTCTCCGTATTGCTTTCATCGGACAGAAGTGGGCTTCACCAACTCATTCACTCATATTGGACACTCCACATCTGGCATTATGAGGTATACAGTTACCAGATAGCCTGTACTCACTGGCCAGAGGGTGACTTGGGGGTAAAAACAAAAAATACTGCAAAACATTTTATTGTCACATCCGTTTTTACTCCTGATTAATTGCTAAGTGTCATCATTATTCAAATATATTAAAATATCATGTGTACAAAAACATTTTTATACACAAACGCTACTAAAAGCACACTAGTTGGCTGCAGCTGGGGTATGGGCTACAGTCCAGCAACAAATGATCCCTCTGGTTGTAAAAAAAAAATCAATTGCAAATAAACTATAGATGGTGTAAAAGGTGAGCATAGCTTCTGGGTCTCAAAAGAAAACCCAGTTGGTAAGTGACTTAAAACTTCATTTTGTTTAATGGCCAGCAGGGGGCGACTCCTCTAGTTGTAAAAAGAATTCTTGCTATATAAAAATTTATAGAAAAACACCCATGGCTTCCTTTCTCTGTGACCTCAGTAAACCCTTTCCTGATGATGCTTCGACTCATAATGAACACAATATGAAATTTGTTGTCTTTGTTTTATGTTATGGCAGAAAAAAACGATGATTTAGGCTATGCTCACCAGATAATGTGCTTTTAATGACAAGCTGTTAGCATCCTTGGTTTCACAGGGTATGCTTTATTGGCATGGCCCTGTAGTGTCCTTGGATTTTCCAGTCAGATCCACCCCCAAGTTTGAGGTCTGGTTTCAAAATAACAGGATGGCGAGAACCAATATGATGGCCCTTTTAAATACGACATCACAGTAACTACTTCCATTTTTTTTAAATATGCATTCTAAAGCTAACACCACATCCTAAGCAAGCAAACGTGCCAATCATTACCTGCTAAACATTAACATGAGCATATTCACTGAGAGCATGTTAGCAAGTCGATGTTAGCTTTTAGCTCAAAGAACCGCTTTGTTTAAATACAGCCTCGCCAAATATTTTGCTTGTCTTTCCACCATAATTATGTGTTCTTCAAGCAGCAGATCACACAGAAACTTGAGCACGAGCTGCAGTAAGATTGTTTTTGATGCTCTTGTTACCCACAGTGGAGAAAAGAAAAGAGACGGTTTTAGAGGGATCTCACAATGTGGCTCTTCATTGTCATAGTCTTCATAGTTTGAGTGCAGGTTGTTTAAGACACTGGCCTGAGACGGAAAGTGGCTCAAGAAACTTTTGCAGACAAAGCAGTGTATTTTAGACATCAGTGACATCAGCCCAACTTTGTTTTCGACAGAAAAATTCATCTTGTTTCAATGATTCTGTCGCTGCTGTGCGCTTGTGGCTGCTAAAGAACATACTTTGTCAAATAACACCAGTGGGATGCCATTGAGTGAAAAAAAAAAAAGAAAAAAGAAAGAAAAACAATGTGTTTTACCAATAAAAATCACACAAAGATGTTACTCTGGTTTAAATCGAAGCAGCACAGTGACAGACTCTGAGACTTCATGAGATGTCAGTTTTTTGCAGTGGATAACAGAGCAGAGGAGACAGACGGACGACTGTCAAAAAGGCAGAAGGCAAGCACACAAACTTTCACACAAAAGTCCGAGGACTAGCAGTGAAGTTAAATTGGGGCTGATTGTATTCTCTGCGTAGACTTGTCTTTGTCCCTAAGCTCTGTCTAAATATTGAAGCAGATCGTGGTGAAAAGAGCCGGCTATCCTGAGGATTCAACCCAATCTGCATATTCATCACAATTAATTAGGATTCCTCTCTCTCTCTGCCATCATTTTTTATCTTTCCTGCTTTATTTCTCGAGAGGCATCTACAAGACAATGGTGGGGCGGTGATCGGAATCAGTTATTAGGGGGTGCGCAGGCGGGCGCACGCACACACACACACACACCCTTGCTTCCACATCTTAGGTTTGAGAATGATTCTGTCTGCATCAGATATGATGATGAGTGTGTTATGGGCACATTTCTCTGTTGATACAAACTTCCAGTGCTTTCTCTCACTTTGTCTTTTCCGTCCTTTTGTCTGGGCCGACTGTGCATCGCGCCTCCGCCAAAGTGATGGAGAGCAGTTATTGTCTGGCGAGACATACGAACGAACTGCTGCTCAACAGCCTTCTCGCAAGGCTAACTCCTTTTAATTGCTCAAAGAAGAAGAGAAGAGGCGAGAGATGAGGCCTTGGGGTGAGAAAGTGGTGAAAGTTTTAGACAATCTGTCTGCCTCGTGTGCTCAAGGCGCTATAAGTAGCATGTTCAAGTCAGTATCTATGCACATTTGAGGTTCTGTTGACTTTGACTGGAAGTCAGCTGGAAGTTGTATAACATAAGTTTTTCTGTTTGCACATATAATGGACACAGAACAAGCAAATGGATGAAAACGACTCGACAATTATGAGCAGTACTTGGCGACACTGGGAAGAACGAGCACCCTTCTAACAGGAAAAGAGAGGGGCAGCCATTTGTCTTTACTAGTTTTATGGTTGTGGTGTGATAGGAAAGTGAAGAGAAAGCGAAAAATATACGTTATGAGCAACAAAGAAGCAGACAGCAAACAGAATTGAATATAGCTATGAAAATAAATACCCTGTTTGGATAACTGGGTAAATGTGGCTGGTTTGAAAACCATGCTAGGACCCAAATAATCTAATCGCTCATGTTAGATGACCGCCTCTCCATAAGGCCGGTTCTGCTGTAGGTTTCTTCCTGTTAAAAGGGAGTTTTTCCTTCTCACTGTCGCCAAAGCGCTTACTCAAAGGGGGTCGTCTGAATGTTGGGGTTTTCTGTTTTCTTTGTATTATTGTATGGTCTTTATCTTACAATTTAAAGCACCTCTAAATTGTGGCAACTATAATTTGGTGCTGTATTTTTTTTTTCACTTGACATCATTTAATCTCAAAATGATTGTGTTTTAAACGGGGATGCATCGCTGCAGAACAGGAGTCTGCTTTGCGATACAACATGATCAGGATGATGCTTACAGCTTTTTCAGGCTATCCCAAACACCATTTTAAGCCATCAGTGATGGTAACCAGCAGCAAATGTCCAGATTTTTAGGTTGTTAAGGCAGAAACATGTCCACTACTGCAAAGCCACTGGGAAGCAGAAAACCAGGCAGTCACACCCATAGACTTGGCTGTGTGCTGTAATCCTGATATTTACAGGCATCTACAAAAGAGACTTCTTGGTTGTTTTTCTTTTAAAGACATTGTTATCTCCTATTTTTCTGCCGGTGATAACTTTGCCATGTGACCGCCTGGCGTGCTGAAAGTGTTGAAAAAAAATAGGAGGGAGCAAAAAAACAAAAACGGAGGGAGTGTGAGACAGATGACAGAAGTCGTCCATTAAGTGAGCGGAGCAGTCCTGGTGTGAATATTGCATTTCCGCGTTTACCACAATTACAGGCCTGTTCGCTGTTTCACTTCCTGCCGAGGGTAAAAATGGAAGAGAGGAGACACTCCTGTGGGACGATGAGAATATCGCCCGCCCAGTCGGGGATGTGAGACACAGACACGCGCGCGCATCTTACTCGGGTTTAACGCCACTGCTGTCACGTCTTCGGTGTCTCTGTGGTTAAAGCGATCCTAATCTGCCTGCTGCGGGGAGCTAAAAGACACTTAGTCCGCTGTCGTGTGTAACGTCGCCGCTCTGCGATTTAAGTGAAATAAAATTTGCTGTGGAGACTGAGACGCTGCGCTACTCGTCAGTCAAGTCGCATTATTTTGACTGACAGAGTGAAACGATGTCGCTCTACGAGCTTTCTGAGGACTTTCAGGCTCTGAATCGGCCTCATTTGTGTCTGTCCATCTTTACACTTGAGCAGATTTCTTCTGCTGCTGCGAAGGACAGTCTAGCGACGCCGACTCCCACGCAGGCATCGCATGCAAACGGACATGCAAGCACACATAATCAACCTTTCCACTGGCGCTCCTTTTCAGGAGTGTCGGAGACACGGTCACGCAAGATCCAAATAATAGGCTGCGCCACAGGAGATGGTTGGAGGCCGAAGGTCAATCAGATGACAACTCTGAGCTGCGATGGGCCAAACAAAACAAGCCCTCTGCTGCTCTTAATCTCACCTAATGACGTCCCTGTGGGCTGACAGCTCTAATGCCGACCTCACTTATATCCCCTGCTTTTGCCCTGCTGCCTGACAGAATGAATATTTCGTCCCATTAGTTCTCTCTAAGAGCATCATTGTTTCTCACATCTGCTTCACAGCCATGTTTATTTCTCATTTCCACTGCTGACGTGAAGTATGACTTAGATTCCAAAGAAACACAAAGACTCTGTGATGTTGCCTTCACTTTAAGGTTTCTTGCCTTCATTTCCCGCTTACATTCAGTCCAAATTCAATTCTGGAGAGACGGTTTTTCAAACTCCAAGAATTTGTACTTAACACTGGCGTGTAAATACCTTTATTTATTATCTCTGACCTTTCTGTTGCAGCTCACTTTTATCACCCTTACCTTCCTGTCACTGAAATCTTTTGATGACTTAAAAAAAAAAAAATTATCTAAAAACTTGGTAACTGTGGAATCTGCTTAATATGTGCTTAAAAGTTAATATCAAACCAAAGCAGCCATCATTCATGTTATTACCCAGTTTTTTTTTTGGCTGGGGGGACTGGTGTGTGTGTGCGTGTGGGGTGGGGTGGGGTGGGGGGCTGTGACACATCGAAAGGTCCTGTGTAATAAAAGATCTGCTGATATTGAGATGAGATATGTCGGGGACTGTCTGATTCAGCTCAGCGGTTGATTGATTGATTGGTCATGCTGTACATTCACGAAGCAGAAATTAATCAAGAGCAGCGCACTGTCAAAACATAAAGGACAGACAGCGTGATTGGTCCATTTAGACTGGGTACGTGCGCCATTAATTGATGCCACAAGCGCAGGATTAGTTAACAGCCCCCCGATAAAACAGGGACTATTATATTGCCGTATTAGTCATCCGCTAAAAGACATTACATGAAATGAGGTGGGCAAACAAGAAATGCGGAAAATAAATCATTATTAAGTGTGTTTGTTTTTGTCCATATGGTTCAATAAGATGGATTCGGTCTCCTATCGGTTTGTGATTGAATGAGATAAAGTTGGCAATAGTCACAACTGTTTGGGGACAGGCTGCCTTCCATCAGACGACCTCTGCAATTGTCTAAAATTAACATGCTGAATAAATGTGGAGAAAGAGTACCGTCTAGTGGATTATGCTAGTGTTGGTGTATTAGATTAACTGACAGCTGCTTCTGTGCCAAACACTGCTGTTAATCAAATGGCCACTTGATGCTGTCTCAAAAGTGGCCTAATCCTCCCCAGAACCTACGTTACGCTACACTCACACTAGGAAAAAACGGTGGTTGGAGACCATTATTGTGACATTAGTGCATCCATTCGCAATAAACTTACAGTCCTGTTACCTTTCAAATGGTTGCTTTGAAGACGGCCTCCAGATATACAATAACTTGCAGCCAGTTGCCGTCTACGGTTTGCGATCGAATGGGATAAAGTTGTTCGGAGACATGTTGCCTCCCACCAAGCGACCTGGGCAATCGCCTTGCAATCGATTGTGGTCACCCAGAAGTTGATGGTGTTGCTCACCACAACTACTTGCAACTGAAAAAATTCAAACCAATCGTCAAACAGGAATTACCGCTAAACACTAGGAGATGCCATTCTATTTTTCACCACTGAGCTGAAGACATGAAGCATGAAGACACACCAATCAAATTTAACCGCTTCAACTTGAACATTTACATTCCCATGAGTCTTTAAGTTTTCTCTAAGGTCAAAGCTGTCCATAGTCCACCTCCTGAAGTTGCTATAATACAAAAGTTATGCCCAATTCATCTTCCTGGTAAGCAAAAACAGCGGGCATGCTGAAGCAGATGATCCACCGTGGTGACCCTAAAGGGGGCAGCAGAAAGAAGAAGACTACCTACACACTAATCATTTGTAATCGTCAAACTGTGCTCAGCTTTGACTGCTTTCTCAGTGTTTTCTCACTCTGAGACTGGCCATTTAGTCTGACTTATTGCTCCTTAATCAACTAACAAATGAGTCACCAAGACTATACATAATTTAGACACGGAGTCTGCATCAGATTGCAAATGAAAGGCTCCTTTGACCAGATGAATTTGTATTATTAGTGGCTGCAATCAGAAATCCTGGGAGAAAAGTTGTTACGTGCACATATCTGTGAGGAGCTAAAGAAAAATAAAAGCAGAGATGAACACTATAATCCTCAGAAATGCAAATGCATTTGCTGCATTTACAGCTGCAGTGTAACAAGGCGCTCCATAACCTCTAATAGTTTTGTTTTATAAATTAGGATAAATTAGGATTAAGTTAACCCAGTTTTTCCAATACTGTAACTGTACTGGAGAAGCCTCTGACTGGGCAGCCAGTCGAAGCTGCTTAACAGCCACAAGTGACGGACTTTACATTTTGCATTTCATGTAATTACCAGTCAGGTCTAAAAGCAGAAGACAGAGCAACAGAGCCTTAATAGCTCAGTCACAACAACATAGGCCAGATGTGGCAACTTCTGAGTGGTTCTTACTGTAAGATGTTTTAAGTTTGACATGACCAAAGCTCAAACCACACTCTGCAACTGGGAGCAACTAAAGCTGCTTGTGCTGCCGTGTCGTAGCCTGAACCCAACCCGAGGGGGGAAGCAATAAATTACCCTCAAACTGAGGCTTTTTTTTATGGACGAGAACTTTGTAATTTTGCTTCGAGGCATGTCATGAGCAAAGCATTTTTCTCTGCTACATTTTAAATTGCTTGCAGGTTCTTCCTTCACGTCATTAACTGGACAGCTGCGATTATAATCAAATAATTGGTCCCGCAGCAGTTTTTTTGGTTGTTTATTTGGTTTATTTTGTCGACTTCAGCTCCTTGAACTTCTGCCTCTCGTCCTTGTTGCACTAAGAATTTCCTTTTCTTTTTCTCCAAATGCCATGTTTTCAGAAAGTCATACACCCATATTTTGAGCTGAACAATTCTGAGCGCCTTTTGAAGGTTGTTGAGGTGCAGAGTCAATAGTACAAAATTGCAGGTCTAATGTGCCAAAGAGGATGAAAAGCAATGTTTATTCATTGATTTTATTCATCTGAGTCTGCTTACAAGTCTTTGGGAACATTACTGCCTTTGTGAAACAAGTCATATGAAGCATCTTGTGGTTCCAGAGTAAATTAAATTAAGTGATGTTGCTTGGGTCAGTGTCATGTTGGAGAAAAAGACTACACACACAGACACACACACAAAAAACCCCCCTCTTTTCATAATTCAGTACATTATTTAAATCAAATGATGGTAAAAAGGAAAATGCATAGATTTCTGTCAAATAGCAGCGCCATCATTGTCCCGACTGGCTGCCTGCTGTTTCCACCCCTCCACCGCCCCAACATCCACCTGCAGGCACTGGGAGGATAGTTTTCCTTTCAAATGTAGCAAATTTCTGGGGAAATATGGGCTCTGCTAATGTAATAAATGAATCATTTAGAATGAGAGGTGTCTGACTGAAGCACAGATGTTTTTAAAAAGTTAAGTTAGCCTTCTGGCAACCAATATGGTTTTTTTTTTTGGAACTAGAAGTTAATTTGTTTAAATTAAAGTGTGCTAATTTATCAGCTAATGCTAGCTAGCTGCGATACTGCAGATTTTAGTACCAATCCAATACCAATACCAACGTTGGTATCCATACTATCGAAATTTGGATTGATCAGCCCACCTTTACTAGCTAGCTAACAAGCTGCATTCATAAGCTGTATGAGTGCAAAGCACAGACACACATCAGCATATTGGCTAATTATTGCTAAGTAGGAGACTAATATATAACACACAGCAAGCCATTATTTTATTCAGATTATGCATCAAGATTGAATCAAAAGGCACAAACAGCACAAATACGCACACTGAAGAGGTTCAGTAGTGGATGAGACCTAAGAGACGCTGGCTGGATCACCTGTAAGGACACATGTCAATTAACATGGTAACTTCCCCTCACTAATTGGCAGCAAATATGCTTTTTAACACTGTTAAGTTGGGCACAGTGTTTTCGCAACTTTAGTGTTTCAGTGTTGGCTGATTGTTTTCCCCTCCAGTGGGTGTGGTTTCCAGAGCATAGATGAGTTTTCCACTGTCTATTACAGTAAAATTCAATGTCCTATCCACAAACACATGCTAGTAAGATTTGCTCTCGTAAAGCCTGCCGTTGCACATTGGCAACCTCAACCAAACACACCTGAGCCTTTCCCTCAGCTCTCTCAGGTATAGCTGAGGATATTTTAAATAATCACTTCTTCTGTTACATTCAGAGGTCAATAACTTCACTTCTCCAGGAATGGGGGATTTTGGAACTGCTCCCAGCACACCAAATAACACTTCTGGACGGCTCCAGCTTCCCGGTGAGCTTCCAGTAAAAAGAACTGGTGGTACCAGCCGCTTTCCAGTTCACACATGCACACAGTCACACAGTGTCAAACCACAACACACTCACGTTGCCAGGAAGGGGTCAAATTAATGGCTGACTTTGCAGCTCTCGGGCAGACGCTCAGACACACATATGCAAACACACACACTTGTACTTGGTCGTGTGCACGCGCGCGCACACACACACACACACACGCACACACAAAATCATTTCCATTCCATTTCTCCCCCTTCACCGCCCTTCCGCTCAGTGCCACTCTGCTTTTTTTCCTTGTTCTCTCTCTAATTTGCATAATGTACTCGCTCCTTCTGAAGCTCAGGGTACACACACACACACACAAACAGACACACACACAGAGATGGCACCACTGGCTTCAGACAGTGCAGATTGGGGAATGTGAGGGGAACGAAGGGACGAGGAGGAGAATGTTCTGGTAAAATAAACACACACACACACACGCAATAATACCATAATTATCCTGGGCACTGGCCTTGGCACTAACCTGGGGAAAACCCTGATGTGCCAACTCACTGCACCCAGTGACCTATCACAGCCAGCTGGAGAGGAACACACTGTCATGCATACGTAGACGTATACATACAGCATGCACGGGCCCATTCACGCAAAAACATTCATGCATACACAAAGTACACAAAGCCAGCAGAGCAGACATGCTAAGTAAACTCATCAGTCTCTTCTGTTTTGTTTAATCACTCTTGCCTTTTCATTTGTGCATTTAATTATTCGATTTACTTATTTTGGTTTTCGGGGGGGGGGGGTCAGATCACGTCTGTTTTGTTGGACTAAGTTATCCTTGTAAAGCTCTGGGCCTGATTATCCTGTGATGAGTCACCCAGGGGTGGGTCAGAGGGAGAGAGAGAGAGAGAGAGAGGGAGGTGAATTCAGTGCACAAGAACCCAACAACCAGGCCACTAGTTACATAGCTATAAACAGAGGGAGAGAGCACACAGAGAAATGGGCCTTGAAAGGCATCAATCCCTAGCTCAGGCATGGGAGAGCTCAACTAGAATGAGGACAAATCACACCACACGCACGCACACAGACACAGACAGCTATCATTTAACCTGCTTCCTTTTCTCCTTGTTTATCAAAGCTGTGCAAGATGGGCTCTCTGGCTACCGAGAGCCACCGTTCCTGACGCGATTCTCACCAAGCGGTACATGTCGGGTCACATCATTTACTTGCTAATGTAGTCAGTAATCACAGAAAGAGAGAGAGAGGGAGGAAAATAACAAAAACAACAGGCTGTCGAGGACAGATCTGCAGCCGGCAGGCTTTGTTGATGCCACGAGAGCTGCGCTCGTTTCGGATAAAGTTGCATAACATCTCCCGCACCGTGCAGGAAAGAAGAGGAGGGGGGGTGACATTTAAAAATGTCCAGATTGGGGGGGGGGTGAAAACACATGATGACACACAAATACCCATGCAAGCTTTCCCACTTTTCACTCAAGTTCCTCTAATAAGTTAATTCGCAGGAAAGTTGAGGCATTTATAATTTTTTAAAAAAACCCAAAGTAATACTTATATAGTCTACACTTTAGCAAAGAGTTTCGAACTTGAGTGGGTTTTTGTGTACACTTCCTACACATGTGTACCGTATATATGCACAAACATATGCAAACACCCACAAGATTATGGAACAATTGCATCCAAGTTTCTGTTATTTGACTTGATAGACTCGCAGCACTCGCAAACTTCTGCGTCTCGCCGTCGCTCTTTAAGCCTTTTTTACTTGAGGGGGGTTCTTCTGTTTTACTCAAATATAATTTCCTGCAGGAGCACTCACATTTCTGGTCAAGTTATATCTTGCCAAAGTAATATTTGCTCTGTTTGAGCGGAATATTTCAGAAGGCCATCCACTTATGCGCATGAACACACATTCACACACACACACACAAACGCACATATCTGCTGAGCCTGATTCAACAGGACTGGGCGGTGTTCTCACAGCGCTAACTGTCACCACAGTGAGAGGTCAAACAGAAACAGTAGCACAACTTATATAAGTCACAATAACAGGCGCAGGGGGGAAAGAGGGCGAGAGGAGCGTGGGTGTGTAAATGTGTGTGCGAGCAGAGAGAGGAACAGCTGATTTTATGCTCGCTTCTCTGCAACTTTTTCAGTAACCCAAGGAAGCTGTCATTTTTCGCACCAAGACTCATATTGCTTCTGTCATAACTGATAGTTACGTCACATTTTATCTTCAAAAATTGTAGTAGCTAACAAAAGCATGAAACACAACATTAATGATGAGATTTTTGAAACAGAAGTGCATATTGGAAATGGGATGGCTGAGGTTTTCAGCTAACGCTAGTGGCACTACTAGCCTGGCAGCTAGTTAGCTTTCTTATTAGGGTTAATCTGTAATTCATCGTGATATTAAATGAGTGCTAACTATGGTTAGCCAAAAGCAAGCTTAAAGTATATACCTATTGAAAGCAAATAAGGTTTATTTCAGTTGTATAAACTGTTATACAACTGAAATAAAATCAGTAACAATACTGATTTTTTTCTGCATTCAGTAACCAACTGGAAGTCCCCCAGCGGTTGAGTGCTCAACACCCTCAACCTCTGGGCAACCACTTTTAATTGCAAAATGATTGCACGGGTCATCTGCTGGGTTGCAACCTGTCTCCAAATAATCGCAGTGCGACTCAGAGTGAGTGCAATCACTCTCAGACAGATTTGTGAATGTTTGTAAATACATGTTGTCTAATTTATAAGATGGCTTACCATTGGAATTAATCTGAGTCAGTCTGTCTGCAGCAATTACGTCACCTTTTTAGAGGAATTTCAGTTTAAGATCTATAAGGTAATATCTGGACTCCAATTTTAAGTAGTTATTGTGAATTTCTGTGTGCGTAGATGGCAACAGATTTGAAATTTAATTGCAATAAATTTAGTTTACTGCAATTAATCACTATATTAGCACAAACATTGCATGTAAATGCTAACTTTACCGCATTCCATCGCAAACTTATAGGCTTACTCTGTCTTATTGTTTTTTTATCGCCATCTTGAAAGTTGCTTTAAAGACAGCGAGTAGTCGCAGCTCTGGACCCTGTCTTTTAAGTAACCACTTCAAAGGCAACAAGATTGTAAGGCCAATGGACATGGTTGTTGGTCATCCAATGGTCCCCAAACCTTTTTTTCCCTACTGTGACTGTAGCATAACATAGGTTTCCACTTTTGGAGACAGCATCAAGTGGCCATCTGATTAACTGCAGGTCCTGGTCTTTCTGCAATGGCCTCATTTTTCAGGCTCTGAAGTCGTTCCTTGGCTTCCACTTCCACTTCCACAAAGTTAATCAGTTAATCTAGCATGCTAACACTGGCAAATTCCACTAAACGTTACTCTTTGTCCTCGTTTATTCAGCACCTACTCCATCACGGCCTGCTCCCGAACATTTATTTGGGAAAGACATGAAAAGGAGCATTAGCGTTAGCAGTCCATATGCTTTCTTGGTTCCACCAACAGCGACCATAAAAGCATACAGAGCTTTCATGGTTGCTGTTGTTGATCCAAAATCACCAAACTAAGTCAAACATGCTGTAAATCTCTTCTGGGGTTTTTTTGGTGATTGCAGTTTGGCTCGAACACAAACACAAGTCTAAACAAACAGCAAAGATTTAAATACTTTTAATTTCTTTCCCGCTTTAATGCCAGATTTTCACTCGCGTGCTACCCACAGAAAAAGTGCTGTGTCACCACACTGTCTAAGCTGCTCGCCTAAAAGGGCAAACAAAAGCTTATGTACTCCACTACAAAAAAGTAATGAGACTGGAGAGCATGTAGCACCTAGTATAGTGAGGGTGAGGATAGGATACAAGCTCGTACCGCTTAGGACAATGAATGTGTAGACTTCGAGAGTGATTCAGAGCGACAGTTTACAAGGGAGGGTGGAGAGGACAGAAGGCCAGCATAGGGACGGAGACGCAGAGGTATGGAGGGGAAAGGAAAGAGCAAGAGATTTTCTATAAGCTTAAGATAAAGAGGTCACGCTGCTTGTTTCTGGGTCAGCTCACATTAAACCGGCAGCAGCACGGAGCTACCGTGGTCCCCCGCCCCGTGGAGGCGCAGCGGTGCGGACGTGCTTCCACCGACTGTGACCGCACATTAGGCACTCACTTTGAGCCGTACAGGCACCGCTCAAGGCGTCAACACATAAAGTTGCCCTTTCTTCTAATCCGCAGCATATAGAGGCGCACACACAGAAGTACATCCAAGAGGCCGGCAGCTAGTGGTGGAGTTTGTGTGTGCCGACTGGCATTAATGTTAACCTAAACTCTGATCAGTGACAGTCCCTGAAACGCTGCTGAAGGCATAAACACTGGAAGGTAATGGACACACACACACACACAGGACATGGTATGGAATACATATGAGACAGAAATTATGTGCAGAGTTACTGAGCTGTCAGCGGGGCGCACAAAGCTTATTTTTATGTCACATTCCTACGGTTGTTTATGCTAGGACTGATCTGGGAAGCGTGATGGAACTCAGGCTTTAGACTCCGGTGGTAAAAATTTAGCCCAGCTTCGGCTGATCCTCAGCAGATGACAGTCACACAGGAAAGAATAGCACCTCTCTGCCAAATCGCACCATTTAGCTAGCTGCTGGTGGTTTAAAGGAGTATTTCAGCAAGCAGATGGTGTTAAAGTAAGACACCTCAGAGATGGATTTCAGAAAGAATGGTCAAAGTCAAAGACAGAGAAACAGAAGTATTGTGCTTTTTAGTCAGCGTGGGGCAATCTCCACTGCTCAATCCTACAGTTCGCTCCTCTTTTGTTTAACTATCCTTCACTGGTAAGATAAATCTTTTCTTTAATCAGTGAACATGTTGTTAGTCATGTAAAATCAAAGGCAATTGAAAATATACTGCAGCCTATGAGACTTTTTCCATTAAATACACATAATTCATAAGGCAAGAATGATCGAATGCAAAGCAAGGTTAAAGTTCAACAATCCCTGTGGCCCATAAACTGGTGAATCATCAGTAAAGTCTGCAACCTGTTGCTTTTTAAGTACAAAGCAAGGGTATAAGGACATAATGCAAAAAGAAAACCAATGCTACACTCAGACTAGGGAAAACAGTGGTTAGAGACCACAGCACAACCAAAATTACTGCAACCGTGTGCAGTGAACTTGCAATCTTGCCTTTGAAATGTTTGCTTCAAAGACGAGGATCACGGCTGTGACCAATCACAGTCATTCGCCGTCTTCAGATGGCTTTGTTGCGTCAATCTGCGATAAAACAGGACCGTCAGTCTGCAGCTGAATAGCGTCTGGTTGGCAATTATATGCAATGTTTGTGATAACACAGCGATGAACTGTGATAAATCAGCAAAAATTGCAAATCTGTTTTTGTCTGTATAAACAGAAATCACATTAACTCCTTAGTCTATAGATCTGAAACTGAAATTCCTTAACAATAGCAACATAGTTGCCAAAGGACACTGATTTAACTGCAGTGACATGGACATTTATAAATTAGACTGCAGTCAGACAGCTGTTTGGAGGCTGGCTGCCTTCCATCAGGTGACCCGTGCAATAAAAAAAGGTTGCCGACACTATTCAATTCAATTCAATTTTATTTATATAGCGCCAAATCACAACAACAGTCGCCTCAAGGCGCTTTATATTGTGTGGTAGATCGTACAATAATAGATACAGAGGAAACCCAACAATCATATGACCCCCTATGAGCAAGCACTTTGGCGACAGTGGGAAGGAAAAACTCCCTTTTAACAGGAAGAAACCTCCGGCAGAACCAGGCTCAGGGAGGGGCGGCCATCTGCTGCGACCGGTTGGGGTGAGAGAAGGAAAACAGGATAAAGACATGCTGTGGAAGAGAGACAGAGATTAATAACAGGTATGATTCAATGCAGAGAGGTCTATTAACACAAAGTGAGTGAGAAAGATGACTGGAAAGGAAAAACTCAA
>VUQG01028754.1:0-16256 GCA_015106755.1 Etia nguti | reverse complement strand
GATTCTCATTCCCACTGCTTCACACTCGGCTGCGAACCGTTCCAGTGCGAGCTCGAGGCCGTCACCTGATGAAACCAACAGAACCACATCATCCGCGAAAAGCAGAGATGAGATTCTGAGACCACTGTGACTGATTAAAAGAGACAAACATGAGATTAAACAAAGTGGTCTTGCGGATCAATCTGACCCTACAAATAGGACGTCACAGCATAAATCAAGATTCATCAGATCAGGCAACATTTTATTAATCTTCTATTGTCTGATGTTGAGGAGTCTGTATGAACTTTAGCCTCTGTTTCCTGTTCTTATCTGACAGGATTAGCACCAGGTGTGCTCTTCTGCTGCTGTATCCCATCTGCAAGATGTGTTTTGGATTCAGAGAGACTCACCTGCCCATCTTAGTTACAACAAGTGGTTATTCGAGTTACTGCCTTCCTGTCAGTGCCAAGCAGTATGGATATTCTCTGACCTTTGGCATCAACAAGACCCAGAAAACTGCTACTCACCAGATATTTTCTCCTTTTCACAACATTATCTGTAAACCATAGGGATGGTTGTGTGGGAAAATCCCAGCAGATCAGCAGTTTCTTAAATACTCTGAAATACTGCACTGTACTTTATGGTTCTCTTATTATTATAAGCAGTTAAAGTAATTGTGTAAATACGTTTCTGTATGTATTGAAGTATCCATGCACCTTTCCTCAAATAAAAACATGAGAAAGTTCATTGCTGCCCACCCACATTCACAGAAAACCTCACAAATACAGTTGAAAATGCTTTAATAATGCTCATATGAGTTTGGCTGTCTGAGTGTAACCTTTGAAGACTGTTTTCTCTTTCAGAATGAATAGTAAAACCAAGCCAGAGGCCCAACTAGCTCTTTATGCTGACACTTATTAATGCAATATGCTACCCTGGATTTAGCACACTCTTAAACACACATGACACTTTGTATATCACACACGGTCAGAAAGGCCAGTCTCTGAAATGTCACAAGCTTGTTTGACTTTTTGTTTTCCAATAGTGTGTGTATATCTGTAATTTGACACTATTTTCTCTCATCACTTACTCAATATGTCATGAGCTTATTTGGTGTGTGGGACAGATTTATATAATTAACCAATAAATTCCCTTCTATTCTTAATTAGATGTGTTACCAGCTGTTATTTAAAAGCCTGGACCTTCTGTGTAGCCACTCATTAAGTCCCTGACATATATTAAATGAACAGTCATGTGACAAGGAGAATTCAATCCCCCCACCAAATCCTGCCCATGCTTAGCTCTGAACATGAGCGAGAGATAGCTGATGCATACCGCTGCTACACAGTACCTACTACTGCTCAAACAGCAGATAGACATCAGCAATATGTCGCTGTGCTGACTCGGTAGAGTATTTTTGTATGCAGAGGAGTTTGTGGTTGACTCAATGACAGCAAGGCGCCCAACTCCTGTGGCTGCAAGACGAATCCAAAGCATAACCCTTCCATCACCGTGCTTATGATACGAGGTGTTTGTGTTGATGTGTTTGAATTCTGCCAAACATGGCGCCTTGCTTTATGGCCAAAACACCTCCACTTTGGTCTCATCTGTCCAAAGGACATCGTTCCAGAAGTCTTGTGTTTAGTTCAAACCTGTGCAAACCTAAACCATTCTGCCATACTCTTTTTAGAGAGGAGAGACTTTCTTTTGGCAACACTTCCAAACAAGCCATAGTTGTTCTGTTTTCTTCTAATTGAACTTTAACATTTAACATCCTAACTGAGGCCTGTAGAGTCTGAGATGTAGTTCTTGTGTTTTTGGTGGTTTCTCTGAGCATTGGATTGTCTGACCTTGTGGTGAATTTGCTAGGATTTCCAATCTGGGAAGATTGTTGCATTGTGTAAACACACACCTGAATACTCCAGACCAGGAAACTGCCAAAACATTTTTTCACAGGACTGCACATATTCCTTTGAAAGAAACTTTTTATTTCACATGACTGTAAGTCTGTTTGAGAGCAAGTTCTGTCCTGTCTGCCTTTATCTTCACCTGTACATTTTAAGCTAATATACAGGGGAATACTTAGTGGTAGCTTATACACTGAACCAAATCATGAAACACCTATCATGTTTCTTGCTTCTCTAGCTGCAGAGAAGCACAAGACAAAAAAGATCTCTGTTTCAGCTTTTCACTAGTTTTCTTTTTATTGTTTGAAGTGAAATGTAAGCTTTAGATCAGTCACAGACCATTGGGTCCTCACTTCACACAGTAGGTTTGTTCTTCGTTCTTCCTGACTTCCAGATGGAAGAAAGATAGAACGAATGTGTTAAAACGGTAGTGGCCATCCACAATTCATCAAACTGCAGTTACACCTTGTGAATGCTCAATCTAAGCTTTAACAATTATCATTTGACAAAAAAGCATGCTGGGTAAGTAGAAACTGTACAAATTCATTGTATCTGACAAAGAAACAAAGCACTGACACTCCCAACTAATCTATTTCCTTAATGTTAAATTACTAAAATAAAACTGCGAGTAAAATTTGGTTCAGTATCACATGATATGGTTGATTAAAAAAAGAGAATAAGAACAGGAGAAAAAACCCTCGGAGCTGCAGGGGAAAGCTGCAGCCAGTTCAGCGCACTGTACACTGTAGTGGAATATTTCAGGGGCTGTGTCAGATAAACAGCTGCCTCTGTCTCTGCTGTGTTTGCCGTATTGCTCGTCAAACCTCTAACATATCGATGCTGATTGTGCTGACAGTTTATTGAATAGATGTCAGAATTTCTTGCTGGCTGTGTCTGGGATAATGATGGAAAACAACACGTGGATGAGTGCAGGTGAAAAGACCG
Source organism: Etia nguti (assembly GCA_015106755.1). NCBI lineage: Eukaryota > Metazoa > Chordata > Actinopteri > Cichliformes > Cichlidae > Etia > Etia nguti. The sequence goes on along the minus strand of VUQG01028754.1, from coordinate 13,425 downwards.
TCCGCAGACACACCCGTGGACCTGCTCTCTTCAGTCTGTTTTTCAGTGTGGACCTCTTTTGTTTTCTTCCACTCTTATTATTCTTTCTCTCTTGAATCTGAGCAGCACAGATCAATACGTGCTGAGAAGTGACAAAGAGAAATAAGAAACACTGATAAGACACACACACACGCACACCCACATAAAATGTTTAAGTTGTATACATCAGTGGTGGGAGGCACAGTAAAATAACTAAAATAATAAATATTATCATATAAATAGTTTATAGGGCAGAAACAGATGTGACTACTAAAATCCTTTTAAAAATGCAGGTGTGCAAGAAAGTTGTACTGTAGGCTGCTGCCAGCTGTTAAGCTGCTTAGGTGTTTCTCCACAGACATGCTAACATTGTTACCTTTTGTATAACTTTATGTTCATTCAAACAGTGTTGGCAGAGTAGACGTTACAGTGAAGGATCCACTGTGTATCATATCACCCTGTCAGAATTTATGACCAGCAGCTTGCTTGTTTCCTTTAGAATTCAGTGTTTTACATTATGTCTTATATGACTACACTGGACCCCTGAAGGTGTGCACTGGTATCTGGCACCAAGATGTTACGAACTGGGGTCTCCATAGATCGGACTTGTTTGTCCAGCACATTCCACAGATGCTCAAGTGGATTTAGATCTGGGGAATTTGGAGGCAAAGTCAACACCTCAAACTTGTTGTTTTGCTCCTCAAACCATTCCTGAACCATTTTTGCTTTGTGGCAGGGCCCAAGGTTTTCCAGCAGAACATTGCACAAAACATTGCACTGCCTCTACTGATTTGCCTTCTTCTCATAGTGCATTCTGGTGCCAGGTGTTCCCCAGGTAACCAACCCACATGCATCGGGCCAGGTCACCTTTTTCCATTGCTCCATGGTCCAGTTCTGATGCTCATGTCCCCATTGTTGGTATTCTGGGCAGTAGGCGACGCAGCCCCACACAAAGCAAGCCGTGATGTAATGTGTATTCTGACATCTTTCTCTCAGAAACTTTTTCAGCAATTTACGCTGCAGCAGCTGATCTGTTGGACTGAACCACACGGGCCAACATTCGCTGTCCACGTGCATCAGTGAGTCTTCAGCAGTGCTGCTGTTTTAATGAAGACATTACCAGGCAAGCTTCATTTAAATCAGCTTCACCAATTGTGTAGATCAACATGGCTCCCTGATAAATTAACCGTGACTTTTCCTCCTAAGAATGTATATACTGAATGCAGCATCAAACTTCTTCAGTTCAGTTAAAGCAGCTTGAAGGATCCAATCAGGTCTTTTGATTTTCTGATGATGTTCTGTTGCTGGAGACACCCTTAATTGCAGCTCCATTCTCTTCTCAATATCCCATACTGCTCATCTACTCTTCATTTAACTCTGCCTCTGATTAGGCTGGAGAGGAGATAGAGGGATGGAGGGAAAGAAAAGGAAAACATGAATGTAGTGAAGTAGTGAGCAGCAAGAAAAGGAGAAGAAAGACAAGAGGTAGACACTGTGTCTGTGTCTCTTGTTGGTTTAATGATTTATGCGGTGAGGAACCTCATCCTAGTAAAAAATAGCACCAGCCTTGTTGTAACAGCGTGCTCTGAGTCATGCAACAGCCTGTTAAATAACAAGCATTGGGGAGGGTGGAAAGGTAGATCGAAAAATAATAGAAAGAGAGAAGTAGAGCGATGGCCATGATGAAAAAGAGTACCCTATTGAAATAACAGGGTCTGAGTCACGCACTGGGAAGTTAAATCACAACAGAAGCACAAACAGCGTTGTTATACAAAATCAAAGCAAGTATTAAAAGCATTTCACAGTCTGAAAGTGCTGACTGTAAATAGTCATAATAATTAGCGACCTTGTCCAGTAAATTTACAGCATGTCTGCTTCCTCGTGTCTGACTGCTGCATTCCAGATCCTGCCCGGGGACACAAAAATCACACGAGCAAATAAAAAGATAATATTTCCCTTCATTGAGTTTGATCATTACAGCAGCCCTTTGTCTGTAATTTATACTGTATGTGAAGAAAATCAAGCACGTACGTGTGGTCAGTAAGTAATGGAAAAGACACAAACGACGATATTCTTGAGCTGCACCTCCTCAAGCACATCTTTTATTGTCAGTGGAATAAATGCCACAAGAGTCAGTCCACTCAGTATTTTTCTATGAGACTGGAATATCTGGAATAATGTTGGGTTTGTTAAGGTCATGTAGTTTTGTTGAAAGCAACCTGAGGCTCAAAAGAGAAAGACAAAAAGAAAAAAAAAATGAGGCAAAGGTAGTGAGAGTTACTTGTAATTGTCTCTAATTAATTGATGTCTCATTAATCACATTCTCATCTAACCCAATGTCTCAGTCTGTGGTCCCAGACAATGGGCAGGCAGTGGGTGGAGGGTGTATGTCGCGAGCAAACAGGGTGTTGTGTAGCAGCAGTTAATGAAAAGGGTGGTTATCAAGGCAAACAGGCTTCATTAAGTCCAGTGTAATGACCTGTGTCACATTTCATCTCATCCTTGCTCTCACTCTGTGTCTCTTGGCTCTCTTTTCTCTGTCCTTCCTTCCACTGAACACACAGTACTTAAAGGAAAGTTACACTGAAATTACATTTTGTGCAGTTCTCCCTCTGAGGACACTATCGTGGAAAAGAGAATATGCCGTCTTAAAATATTACAGCCTTAAAAATACTTTGTGTAAAAACGCTGTCTGTGAAGGTATGTTTATATGATGTCAGCGAGCTACTTCTGCTTTCAAACTGTGGAAACAGAAGATATCGAAAACATCTCATCAGCCCTCTAGAGCTGATTATACGCTGATGAGCCAAAACATTATAACCACCTGCCTAATATGATGTTTAAGCTCTAATTCACCGAACCGTAGGCTCTACAGGATACCTAAAGGTGTTTCTGGTGCTGCAATGTGTGAGCAGCCAGTCGTTTAAGTTCTGCGAGGCTAGAGCGATGTTCTTCCAGCACATCCCTTAACACCTTGTTGCCAGTTTGTTGTTTGCCCCTCCTCGCACCACTGGTCCTCAACACTGCTGATCAGGAGCACATCTCCTGCCTTTTGGACATCTCTAAACCAATTCTCTGGTGATGACAACCCAGCCCTAGTCAAAGTTCGTTCAGACCTTTATATTTATACTGTTATCTATCTGTTGCTAATCATTTTCTTCTGCATCATACAAAATGACAGCAAGATACAGCAGTTGAATATATCTAAGATGCAGGCATGTGCTGTTATTGGTAAAATAATCAACAGTATTGATGAACCAAATCATTCTGACCACACAGATGACTTTCACTGATCAAGCACAACATTATGAACACTGACAGGTGAAGTGAATAAGACTCATTATCTGTTCATCATGGGAAATGTTAGTGCGTGGGATATATTAGGGAGTATGCGAACATTTTTTCCTCAAAGATGTTGGCAGTAGGAAAAGTGGGATTTCAGCGACTTTGACAAGGTCCAAATTGTGATGGCTAGACGACTGCGTCAGAGCATCTCAAAAACTGCAGCTCTTGTGGGCTGCTCCTGGCCTGCAGTGGTCAGTATCTATCAAAAGCAGTCCAAGGAAGGAACGGCGGCGGGGCATGAAGGTTGGCCTATGTGCTCTGATCCAACAGATGAGCTACTTTAACTCAAACTGCTGAAAAGTCAATGCTGGTTCTGAGAGAAACGTGTAAGAACACACAATGCCTGACATGTTGTTGTGTATCGGTCTGCATAGACTCAGACCATTCGGGGTGTCCATGCTGGCCCCTCTCCACACCAGAAAGCATCAATAAAGGGGACGTGAACATCAGAAGAAGGTCGCCTGGTCTAATGAATCACGTTTTCCTTGACCACACGTGGATGGCCCGATGCGTGTGTGTTGCTTACCTGGTAAACACCTGGCACCAGGATGCACTATGAGAACAAGGCAAGCCGGCAGAGGCAGTGGGATGTTTTGGACAAGGTTCTGTGTGGATGTTACTATCACCTACCTAAGCACTGCTGCAGATCATGTGCACCCTTTCATAGAAACGGTATTCCATGATAGCTGTAGCCTCTTCCGGCAGGATAAAGGGCCCTGCCACAAAGCAGAAACGGTTTAGGAATGGTTTGAGGAGCACAACAATGAATTTGAGGTGTAGACTTGGCCTCCAAACTCCCCAGATCTCAATCCAGTCGAGCATCTGCGGGATGTACTGGACAAATAAGTCTGATCCATGGAGGCCCCACCTCGCAGTTTACAGGACTTAAAGGATCTGTTGTTAACCTCTTGCTGCCAAATACCAGAACACACCTTCAGGGGTCTAGTGAAGTCCAAGCCTTGACTGGTCAGGGCTGTTTTGTCAGCAAAAGAGGGACCGACACAAAATTAGCAAGTCTGAGAATCATGTGTTTGAAATAGTGAAGATAATAAAATGCAACCAAACCGCCACTGAACAAATCAAGTTACTGATTTTCTAATCTTCAGATAAACTTTTAATTCAAACTCCTATAAGGACATGTAAAACTATTCTACCTGAAACATTTGCAAGTACATTAGCAAATAATGCACAGGTGAAGTATTTTAGTGAATCACACAATGAGGGTGATGCAGAAGGATTTGTAGGGAAGGGACTACATTAATATTCAAAAAGAGGGAAGTCACTGGAGGTCAGACTGTCTGGCCAAATCAGATCTGATGCTCACAATCACACAACAGCGACAGAAAACACACAGAAATGAGCGCGCGCTATGTCTGCATATCTCCAAAAAAGCAACCCACATACACAGAGCCAGAGAACACATGATGAATTTGTCTGGCTGAAGTGGAAATAACCTTCTCAGAGAGATTCTCCTGTCCTGTCTCCCTTGTTACAAAGATACAAATTACTCTGAGTCAGATTACATACAGCACAAAAGAAATTCAGGTCACTAAAAGGTTACGCTGACATGCTTTATAATAAATTTAGTTCCACTTTTCTTGCCATTACCTCGTCCTTTTCCAACCTTTATGTATCTTTTTCCCTTTTTATGACATCATTTATGAGAACCCTTTTTTGTCTTCTTCTTCTCATTATTATTGTACTTATTGTTATTATTATAATTATTATTATGATCAGATTTGCAATATCTGTACACAATGGTACTAACAAAACAAAGCAAGGCATAGTGTTAAGCACGCCTTATAGATCGCTCAATATCACACACAATCCAAGATGGTCTAAAGAGTAGTAAAATTGATCGTTTCTGAGTGTATTGCATGTATGAGTAAAAAGAAGTGAAGGAGAGGAAAGAGCTGGCGGAAAGAGAACATAAGCAGTGATGAAGATACAGAAGAAGCAATAAGTAAGTAGTACTATAGTAAAGAAAAAGGCCACAAAATGAGCCACAGGAGAGAAAACTAAGAGATTCATTTTGGCCTTAAGGGAGAGAAGTTGGGAGAAGCAGAGGAAATGTATGAAAGTGCAGAAAAAGATGTGAAAGGGGACAAAAAAAGGGGTGGGGTGAGGGTAAAGAATAGGAAAAGGTTGATTGACATGGACAACTAACTGATTAGATAAAACAATGTGAAAGTCCGATAAAAAGAGAAATTATAAACTGCTGTGAGTTAGAAGCTCTGAAATATTGAGGGGGAAAAGCACTTCAGTCTCCTTCCATTTCCACTTTTTATTAATAATTGTTTCTGGGTTTTGGGTAATGAATTTAAAAAGGAAACATGGAATAAATAATTACTGTTTTGGAAGACTTTATGGATTTAATCTTAGGCTATTTAGTTTATGAATGCACTTAATGATTCTGACAATACTCACTACATTCTTAGTAAGAGCTATGGTGTGAAGGTGGGGTGGCTGGCTTGTGCTCTTATGGGCTTGTGGGCTCTTAAAAAGTACTACATACCATCACTTAGTAATGAAAATATGTTATGTTCTACTGTATATGGAGACGGTACCATCACTCTTCTGCTCAAACAAGACCAGAGATGAGATAGGAGATGACTTATTACAAAAAAAAAGTTTCCTACTATTTTTTTACAGGAAACACACAGACACACATAAACAAATTGATCTAATTTCATTAACATTATCTCTGTTTTAAATAAAGCAGAGAAGTAAGTGACCAAGCCTGGAGCCCCTAAATGAGTGGACTGCAAATAATAAATACTGTCCATTAGACCTGTCCTTTTTTCTGGTATTTGTGTCAAAGATGTGCAGCACAGAAGGCCCATATGCTCCTGATTTCTTTCTCCTATCTGAGGTCATTGTATACCGGCTGCCATCACAGAAGAGCACTACTGTAAAGTCAGCAGACAGTTTCAGAGAGAATATTTTGGCCAACTCACTTGAAGACATATTCCTAAATGTCCTTTCCACTTTTCACTGTGGTACATTTCTCTGATGTACAGTATGCTCATGCATTTACAGGGCGATCTTTCAATATGGTAAAGTTTAACCTCATTTAAAAGGAATGGCATAAGATTCAAGGAAATGTGCTCATTTATTTATTTAAGGTTATGGTTAGCCCATATAAATAGACCATATTCAGTGTAAAAGCTGGCCACCAAGTGTTAACCTGTTTTTAGACGCCACATTCAAATTGTTAACGTTAGCTACTAAGTTTGTTTTTTTTGGAAGCAGAAGTAACCTTATGTGGATGAAAGATAAGCTAAGTTGTCAGCTACTGCTAGCTAGCTTAGTTAAGCTAATTATTGCTAAGTGACAGACTCATAAAAATCTATAATTTTATGCCATAAAGTAGATCACACACTTGCTGCAAGCTGGCTTGTTAGCAGTCCTGGAGGTTACCACTTTGTTAAACTTTACCTCCTTTATGGCTGAATCTTGCTAACAGAGTTAGCTAATCTTGGCTCATAACTTAGCACACTCCACCTTCCCATCCAAATATGTCTGATATCTCAGAGGCTATGCTAAATGTGTGTTTTTTAAACATCATAACCTGTTCATCACTAAAACCAGGTTACAAGATGTTTAGGAGAGCTACAGAGTTGATTATTATTATATTTCTTTTTCTGTTTCGGCTAGACCAGGCAAACAGTTTACTACTGCTTAACACTGCAATGAAGGAAGCTGAACCCACTTGAAGTTGCACAGACCAGTGTTAATTTTGACAGCAAATATCGCTTTAGTTTTAGTTATAGTTTTTTGACATAAATGACTTTATTTAAGTCATAATTTAGGCATCTATTTTTTTTTGTCTAGTTTTAAATCATAAGCTCATATTATTGGAGACGAGATCTAAAGTTGATGCAACTGACTAAAACATAAATAGTTAAAATTTGTCGTGCTTTTACTGCTGAGAGTTGCTCCACACTGTTTAAAAGCATCATATCTTCCTTGACATCAAATGTGAACTGTGTCCATAGGTCTACTCTTTCCTTCCTGTTGACATTTGGTTGCATTTTCATGAGAAACGGGAAACCCACAAACATAATTAGTTCTGACTGAGTCCTGTCTAAGACTATTTTCATATCGTTTTTAATTCATTGATGAAAACGTCAGTGCACCATAGTTTTTGTCCTGGTCACTGATGAAAACTATGACAAAGATTATTGGTCAAGAAAATTAACAGGGGCACCGACTTGACTCGCCAAAGTGCTTGCTCATAGGGGGTCATATGATTGTTGGGTTTTTCTCCGTATGTAATATTGTAGGGTCCAGCTTACAATATAAAGTGCCTTGAGGCAACTGTTGTTGTGATTTGGCGCTGTATAAATAAAACTGTATTAAACTGAATTGAGTCTCAAAATATTTAATTTTAACTCTTATGTACTAATGCTATACAGAAAACAAAATATATTTTAGGTAGACATTTTTACCACCAACAGGATCGACACCAATTGCAATACGTTGAGCCTACTTGATATGAGACTTGTTTTAAAAAGTAGTTTGAGAGCGCTCTCTGCTTGGTAAACAAATTTTATTTATCACATTTTTTTATTTTAGCGCAGATTGCTTTTCTGAGAGAGGAAACAGATGAGATGCCATTTTCCAAAGCCCACAGATAATAATGCTACGGATAATATTTGTCAAACCAACCCAGGCCAAACAAAGTTTGTTACAGAGGCCCTGGAGTGGGTAACCTGGTGTAAACCAATTTTCATAATTGTTCCACTTGTTCCCTCTTCAAAGTGTTTTTTTCTTCTTCTTTTTTTGCATTTTTCATGTGCTTTTTGTTCCTGTTTTGTCCTTTTTTGTTGTTTTCCTTCGCCTGCCTCTGTCAGAGGTATCGATGTGTGAGACACAGAAGGGTCTGCATCTTAAGGTGGTCTAATGCAATTAACTTGACCACTGGGTTTTCTGTATGTGTGTTTGTGAGAGAGGGAAAGGCAGACACTCAGAGACAAAGTTAACATCCATGGTGTTTTGTGTCCTTTTTCTAAGGAAATGTGTGTGTAGGTAAAGAACATGTGTTTTTGCCTTTCTTCAGCAACAGTGGACAAATTAATCTTGTACGTGCAACTATATGTGTATACATGATAAAGCTCTTCACTCCCTTATTTTCCAGACCAGTGGTTGAATCATGTTGAATCTTGTTTCAAGTGGAAAAAAACAAAGGATATTAAATCACTAAAGCCAAATGCACACACATGCATTATTACGATACAAGCTTGTACACACACACCAAAAGCACACCATAAAAATATCTCCAAAAGACACATTTTAGTCTGAAATAAATTAGTACAAAAATAGAACAGTCAGTTTTTCGTCTGCTGAAATTAAGTAATAAACTAATAACTAACTACACAACATTATCAGGTTGACGGCAAGCAGAGTGCAAAAGAAGTATTATACCCAGTGATGTAAACTCAAATGTGATCAAAAACCAGAGTACACAGACAAACCTACTCACTTGTCTCTTTGGGTTGTTTGCAGTATGTTCACCTATCACAGCAAAGTTCCAGCAGTCTTTAACAAACAAGCAGGTTAGCTGGCTAGCTCATGTATTAGTATTTCAGTCATCAGTCAACATCTTTCTGATGGATTTGGAGGAAACTGACAATCCATTATTCCTCTTTAATGAATTCTACAGACTGAAGGAATCCTCTGACTTTTCTTCTCTAACCATTGGGTTAATGTTTTGGAATGAAAATTGTTCTGTCATAAAAAGTCATCTGTGAAGCTACGCTAATAGATCTTAATGATTAAGGTGATCCCAACTGATGCGAAAAATTATTATTTAACATAAAGTAAACATCAACTACGACAGTTGGTATTTTGGTAGTTAATAAGGTAATTTCAACCCCAAAAGACTAACCTGAAAAACACCATAAAAGTAACAAAAAAACAACCAAATACCAGGAGATACTTTTGGCTGCTTCCTTGCCACAAGGGGGCACTACAGGAAGTGTCTCACCAATGTTTGTTTGGGATTTGTGTCTTTGGCTGGAACTGAACCAGTATCTTTTAACTTACCAAGCAGGTGTGTCAGCCCCCACACCACTGGAGACATCAGCTATGATTTTGATGTAAATAATTGGCTATATAATTAAATTTTTTTTAAAGAAAAAAAATACTTTAATCATTTACTTAAACAAGTTTACAGACATAAAAATATTTTTAATATGGTACTTTAACATAAATTCCCAACAAGTCCTGAAAAACAGTACTGAAAAAACAAGTTTGTTGAAGCCTGAAAGAATGTTGTTTAAAATGTTATCATTATGCTGTTTTTATGTAATAAAAGCACTCTGTGATTTTGGTGTTGCTAGCATAAATTTGCATCATTATGGAATTAATATTGTAGGTAGTTTAAGGACAGTTTATAAAACATATTGTCATTAATCACTACACAAATATGACATTATGTGTGTGTCTTTTAAACAAGGACTTTTCAGGTATAATAATAATTTTAAGGAGCGAACAAGGGTAAATCACATTTTATACAGTTTGTGTCAAAACACCACAGCTGCTCTGCATGTACTGAAGTACGAGATGTGGGCTGTAACCCTGGCAGCAGATGCAAAACACACAACTGAATGATTATGTTATATAATAAAGCAATTGTCTAGGTAATATACACCTACTGTCAAGAAAAACAGATACATATAGAAGCTTCAAGCATAACCACTGGTCTGCTTTTTTTTTTAAAAAGATATGAATTTGATGTAACATAGGGCAAAGATATTGTTTACTTTTTTCAAATGAAACTTAGAAAGTCTTCCAAAGAAAAATAATTCAGTCTAGCACATGCCTTAAAATGGCCAATATTTGGATAAAAGCCATATATCCCAGTAAAGCAGAAGGAATTCTATTTGTTGTTTACAGACAGGAAAAGAAAAATTAAGGGACAGCGGGACCGAGACACAAGTCAATATAGGGAGCAGGATGAGGTAGTTGGATGTTCTAAACATTAAAGTGAGATGGTGTGCAGGAGCTCTGCTCAATTGTTCTCATGAACTAACTTGGTCTGATGCACCATATCTTTTGTCCAACACTCTCTAATCATCACCACAGACTAAACCTTCCCACCACTGTGCAGTTTCGATGGTTAAAACAATAATTAAACACAAAAAAGGACAACATGCCAGTCAGCAAACACATCACAAACACCAGAAGTGTTTGATGTGCGTATTTTTGCTGAGGGACCTTCAATTATTTGCTGTATGCAAAAAACGATTCATTAAAACTGAGAACCTTTCATGAAGAGGCAGTGGTGAAGTTTTGTAGCCGGTATGACTCATTCCACGTGTTTAATTTTTAAAAATTACTTCTCTGTACCTATCAAACTTCAGCATTTCAGAATTTGTTTTCTCTAAAACTCAACTTTAACCATCTTCGCACCTTCAGTGTGAATTTTCACATAGCCCTATTACCATTTTGCATCGTCACACCACCAATAATCACGATAACGTTTCCTGTGGAAAACATTCAATAGCTCTGTTTTCAACTTGTTAATTACACTAAAACAAACATTTTCTCTCGTATCCACATGCCTGATATCTTCTAGTTAGATATTAGTGTTCTGATTTCCTCGTGTTTTGTAGCCGCTGAAATTACCGGTCATCATTCTCGTGATATGTTTCTAAAACAAGACTTGGAATTAAATTAAAGATATGTTAAATAAAATGTTTTTATAAAATGATCTCTTAAATCCCCACAGAGTCGTTTCTTATTGTGGAGAGTAGTTTAATTTACAGTAAGCAAGGCTCAGTCATCCACATCACTGGCTGGAGAGGAAAGTCAAAGGCACCTTGATGTAATGACATTTTGACAAATACAACTGTGCCCTGAGCCTAAGTACAGTGAACTGGTTTGCAGATGCACATTCAGATGATGGAGGCTTAAATTGGCTTCACAAATCTTTTTTAATATTACAGCAAATAATCCGTGAGCTCTAACTTTTGAATAAATGAATTCTCCCTCACAATGAGCCGAAAGAACGGTGGAATAGCGTGTTCTCCTGCCTTTTTCCCTGTATCTGTCTCTACTTCAATTTTGCCTTCTGTCTTTGGTGAACGCAGTCAATTTCCCAATGAATTAGAAGGTATCTAACTAGGTCACGAGCCTGTTCGCCTCACAGAGGAAAACAGACATGCATGCATGAACAAAACGTGTACATATGTATTATATGTATGAGAGTAATAGATGTGCGCAGAGTGGGTTAAAAAGAAAAGAGAGACTTTTTTAAAGTGTTCTCTGTCATAGTGAGTGTGTGAGTGTGTATGGAAGGGAAAAACTGGGATGCAGGGGAAATAATTTTGCTTTAGTCTTGACATTATTCCAGTGAGGTTCCAAATATTTTTGCGCCACAATAAATTACCTCTCTTTCTCTGACTCTTTGTTTCTCTCGCTCCTTCTGTCCTGCTCTCACACACACATAAGAAGTACCTCAATGGAGAAATCCTCTGCAGTTAAATTTAGCCTGAATGCTGTGTACTTTGCTAACACACATTTTACTTTGCAACGCCTCTGAAATATGGATGAGTCTTTTTCTTGAAAAATGGCTATGCATGGGAAGAGCGTGAGGAAAAGCAGAAAACAGAGAGAGGGTGGGTTTAAAATGTAGAACTTGTTTATTTGAACAAATGTTAACAGATTACCTTAGAGATTTAGCTTAGAGCATGAAACAAAAAAGAAAAGATGGGTTACGGAAATGCTACGGCCGGCACAATCAAATAACAAGAAATACTGCGATAGGCTGACCACAGTGTACCCCACCTCTCGCCCTGTGGCAGCTGGGATAGGATCCAGCCCCACAACACTGGATCGAAATAAGTGTTGTGACATAAAGTTAACACAGCAATGCTACATCATCAACACTAAACTAAACTCCAACAAAATATTAGAGTCCAGGGTTTTATTTTAGGAGCCAGCTTCCCCTGTCCAGGAAAGGGTTATCAGGGCCGTGAGGAGGGCGCTCGAGGGAGGGCTGGTGCCTGGGCCTTAGCCCATTGGGCCCAGCTGGGCACAGTCCAAAGAGGTGACGTAGGCCCTCACTCCTGTGGGATCACCACCTGCAGGGGGTGTCGATTTGTGAGGTGTAGAGATACCGACTAGATATAGTTGGGCTCGCCTCAGTGAGCCCTGGAACGACTCTCCTGGAGAGTCATTTCTTTGGAAGCGTGACTCCAAAAAGGAGACACCCTTGGTGAGACACAGTGGGCAGGCTGGGCATTCTTGTTTCTTATCTCTGCTTAGGCTGCTGCCCAAGTTACCTGACCCCACATAAGTGGTAAAAAATTGATGGATGGATGGTGATTTTTTTTTTGTTTTTGACCTTAAAGTGTACATACTGTAAGTAAATCATTAGAACTATACTTGGCCAGTCAGCACAGTATCATTAATATGTCTTCCCTTCTTTCTTTATTTTGACACCATGTAATACTAATATGACTGTGGTGCTGTCAGTAAAATCCTATAATCACTGTAATGGCAGTGTTCATTTGAAATCACTAATGTGTAAATATAAAAAAAAACAGCGCTGGTAATTATGTGATGGGGAAATAGTTGTGATCTGTCACAAATCTGGGTGCCATGATAATGTTTCCCTTGATTTGCTTTTATTGCCAATTTCAGACCAGGTGTCCACATTTATTGATTTTCTCTTTGTATCACACACATAAAAAAAGAGCACACATGCAGCATCAGATATACAGGGCTCTAGACTAACTTTTTGCCACGGTTGCACTGGTGCGCCTAACTTTTTTTCTTAGGTGCACCAGTGCAAAAGTTAGGTGCATCCAAATTTTTCACCTGAATCGCTGAACCCCACCGTTTTACATGTTCACTTTTTTTTAAACCGCTGTCCATACAGACAGTATTGATTTGTAAATGATTAACTAACAATCTTTTCAACACAAAGTTCTTTATTTGGAGCACATGTCTACAAGAAAGATAAGTTACTGAAAAAGTGCTTGTGCTTAAAGTGCTTTGGCACTCTTTGGCAATATTGTAGACAATGTTAAACTTAATCATCATCTCGGCCTC
>VUQG01028752.1:0-15451 GCA_015106755.1 Etia nguti | reverse complement strand
ATACATTTATATATTTATTTATATATTTATTTATATATTTATTTATATATTTATTTATATATTTATTTTATATCCACTATTTTCAAGCAGCAGAGACTTCAGAAAGAAAGACAGATACAATTCATTACTGTGAAAAGTCCTGACAGAGCCCTCACTGCAGTGATTTTTTAAAACATCTGCAAACAGACACTGAAATACATTATAAGGCAGACAGTTTGTACAGTTATTACAAGTTTGAAAGTCAATATTTGGCATGACCAACTTTATTCTTCAACACAGCCTGAGGTCTCTTAGTCAAGCTTTCTTGTAATTTCTTTAAGTAGTCTTCCCACACTGCCTCAGTAATATTGAGGCCTGTACTCTGGGGAGGCTAATCCATAACTGATTGTGTTCCCATTTGGTGTTTTTCTACCTAGGTATGCTTTACCTCACTGACAGTGTGCTTCCATGGTGGTATTTTAAAAATCTGATGGTACTTTTCTGTGTTCATAATTCCATCAATTTTGACAAGATCTCCAACACCACTGACTGAAAAACTCAGCTGTGTTTTTCAGATGGCTGTAGACACTCGGTGTTGTGCTTCTCTCCTGACCTCCTCCTACAGTACATATTGACATTTTGAACTAAAACTTTAAAATATGGATTCATCCTTTATTCATCCTGTTGCCACTGATTTTCGGTTCAGTTCTTGTGTAGTTTGGCACACATCAGGCTTTTCTTTCTGTTTCCCTTCCTTAAGAATAACTTCCACTGAGACAATTTCTGATTAGGCTTTGGCAGTACAGTATATGAATGAATTGAAGGGCCAGATGCCTTTTTCACTGAGGGGGTATAGCTTAGTGGTAGAGCATTTGATTGCAGCTCAAGAGGACTCTGGTTCAATTCCAGATATTCCCTGTGGAAGCTTAAAAAAAAGAAAAAGCATTCTTCTTAACGTATTTTCCTTTCTTACAAATGGCTTCTTCACAGCCAGCCTTCCACTGAGATCTTTTTAACAAACAGTAAATGGATCATTTGAAGGGTCAGATGCATGTTTTGTTTTGTTTTTTTCTTATTTCTTAAGGACACATCTTTCACATTTTATTTTAAGTTCATTTATTAAGAACTTTTCATGGACAAGCGGTCTATGAAAAGCAGTGAGAAAAAGATTTCACATGCGAGTTAAAGTCCAGAGAAGAATCAAATATTACACCAAGATTTTGAATGTTGGTCTTAGCAGTTGGGCAAAAAGAAGCAAGAACCTGACTGATTTTAGAATGTAGTTCATCACTGCACTGAAATGAGGCAAAATGATTACAGAACAATTTCCTGCATCAGAAGCCACTGAAAGATTGTTATAGACCTTCAAGAGCACGGTCTCAGTGGAGCGCTACTTTTAAGAGCAAGACTTGTAAAGGGTTAAAAATATATAATTTGCACAGTAAAGATCTGAACTTATTTTCTACAGGTTTTTTCTAATATTTGCTTATAAATAGTCATTTTGAATTTTTTAATTACCAGTAGAGCTAGCATCAAAATTCTGTTTCTATGTTTCTATGCTAAGTTTTCAGCTAATAGCTCTTTGGGAATCACTTGTTGTGCAAAAATACTATTTCATGCCTGTCATGTGTTACCTTTGGCATTATTCATACATCCGAGTAAAGAAATGTGAACACATTCTGTGTTTTGTGACAGGCTCCTAGTCACAAAGTGCAAAATGATACAATTTAAAACAATTTACAATTTTATCAAACGATACAATTTTCTTTTTATGTTTTCCATTATGTGCAAACACAATACTGATCCATCCATTAAGTTAGGTGCCTTTTTGTGCTTGAATGATTCATAAGTCAGTGATATGTGGCTTAACAAACAAAAAACACATTCCTTTGAAAAAGGTCAAGTACAAGGACTAGACTGAAATGACTGAAAAAGCAGCCAATGGCCAAAGAAATACTGGAGAACTATTGCTCGTGACCACTTTAAAAATGACAAGAAGTCCGGAAGCAAAGTAAAAAGAATTGAGGGTTGGCTCAAGTGTTTTGTACAGTATTTATATTATAGGTATTTTTGTGGAACAGTGTATACGGTTGTAACAGTTCCAGACAGTATATAACTCACAATTACAAAATAAGCTACATAATTTAACCCAGTTAAGTGAAAAAGAAATTCCCATGGAAGATAAAAATCAATATTAAGATGAGCAAGTTTTCAGTGTGACAAAAATTAGTTAGTAAAGATGAAATATGTAGACTCAAAAAAATAAACAAATTTTACTTCTGGCAAAAAACAAACATGATAAAACATCTTTGACAAACTGAGATACCATTTTGTAAATTTTTTATGTTTCATCCACCGCTGTGATCTATGTATATTGATGTTGCTATAATGCCTCAAAGAAACCCCCGTACTGACCTGAAAGAAAGCCACCACCAGGTCAGCCACACACAGGTTGACCATGAATATGTGCATCGGCGCATTGTGCTTCCTCCGCCTCAGAAGCACCCACAGCACAAAGCTGTTCCCCAAGGTGGTAAGAGCCAGCACCACCGCAAGCACTGCAATCTCAGCCCGGGCCAGGCCCATATCCCTCACCCTGGGCTGGGGAAGGGTGCGAGGTGTGCTATTGGAGCCATTCTCGGGAAAGATGCCAAAGAAGGATCCCCCACTGTGAGAAGTGTTGAATGAGTTCAGTTCAGAAATAAACGAGGAAGAGAAGTTGTTTCTTCCTGTGGGGCCCAGAGCGGAGAGGCCTAACCTATCCCAGTCCGTTTCCAAACTGATGCTTTCCATTCCTGGAAGACAAACAAAGTGTTAATTTGGGAAAGCCAATAAAATCTATTGTTTATAGTTTGTATAAACGATGCTCTGCACAAAGACAGTCTGCGGGAGTCAATCTGCTGCAGGGCTGTACAACTGTCCACGCGCGGATTTTGGCCAAGTCCAGATTATTATCAACAGACAATGAAATTACTCTGAATTATTACATCTGTGCATCTTATTGCATTTCCTGCAGTTGCCTAAAAAAAATGCACTGTTCCTTACAGTACTGCTGAATCCAAAGCAAAGCACACACACACACACACACTTTTCAGATAAGCTGATGCAGATATAAATCACAGGAACTCTTTGTTGTTGGATCATCGGTAACAGTTTCACGTCATGTACTACAAATAGCTCCTGTTGGGTAACCTCATAAAACTCAACTCAAAGTAATGAGAGTCAGACACTCTGCCAATCATGCAAGTGTAATTATGTCTCAGATTTTTAATAATTCTCCTGTCTGTTTGTCCATCTCCCAAAGCTTCCCATTCTATCTGACGCAAGTCCAGTTTGGTTTATTTTCTTTCTAATACTTTCTCAAGGTTGATTTGACAGCTTTCCCTCCGATCCCACCACCCTTATTCCTTCACGTCCCCTCTCATAATCATTCTCATCCCATGCTTACCCTCGTACATTCCTGTTTTCCCCTGTTTTTGTTCCCCTCTCTCCAGATTTTCTCTCATGCATCCAAGCGTTCTTTTCTTTTCTCTCTCTCTCCCAATCTAAATTAATTTTATGTTTATTTTTCTTTGCTTATAAATAAATGGCTGAAAAGAGCAGAAAGTTGATAGGAATAAGATGACAATTTAAGAAAGAGAGTCATGGGATGTAGAGGGCAGCCTTGGTCAAATAAACGGCATGTAGAGTAGCGTCTGAGAAGGAGGGGGTCGGTGGGGGGATTGGAGAGGAGCGATACAGGCGGTTAGGAGAAAGGAGAAAAAAACTGCCCAGAAAAGGTAAAAGAATTGATTTTTGAGGGAGGGTGATTGGATAAGACTAGAGGAGTGGCAAAACATAGCTCCAAGGAGAGATGTGCACTTTTAGTTATCTCGCTGTGAGTGATGATTGACACCATGTTGATGTAATATTTTGACTAATATGCTGTGGAATGGTTATATATCTAAGTGTGCCACTGAATGGGTGATAAGAGAGCTTCCATTTCCTCCTGATTTTATATCAGGAGGAAAACTGTTGTGAGAATATTGAGCAATTGAGTGTGACTATATATGACAAGGTTGTTCTCACTATTACGCTACTACCTAATGACCAGTTAGTAACAGTGGACGCACTGCTGGGTGTGTAAGATAACACGGCTGAACATACTGTCAAGCTTTACATGCTGGCTTTGCCAGAGGAATGTAATCAGATGAATGCATGACAGGCCTGGCCTGGTTGACTTCTCTTCCCAGCACAAAGGTACAGCTGTGGGTGAAAAGAAGAGTATCTCAGTGGGATCATTCCGCAGAAAACAGAAAACTGCTCTTATGATTTGAGTGAATCCCTGCTGCCACACGAGGCAAACACAAGACTGGCATAAATGTCCAAACTGAATCAATCATTTTCTTCAATCAAGTTGGATAGAGGAGAGGATCAGACGTAGCAATAACAGTTGTTTTTTTTCATCTTTGTTAATTAAGGGTGTAGACAACAGGGCCCTTTTTAAGTAAGGAATCTCTGGGCCTCTTTTTGTTGGGTTCTGAGGAGCCTTGTTCCCCTCTCTGTAATTAAAGTATAATTCATGAGAAGGTTCTTTGTGCTGCACCCCCAACCTAATTTCATTATATATATATATTTCCATGTGATTCATTTTTGATGTTGAGTCTGTTTTCAAGTATGCTTCGGTGCAGATAAGGTGCAATGACTCTTAGGGAGTTGCTACAATACCTGGAGTAATGCTTAATTAAATCTTTAAACTGTACTCAAGAAAGTCAAATAAACGCATTGAAAACTGCTAAGCTGTCTGTAGATGACCACTGACGAGTGCGTGGTGCATTTCTTTCTTCATAGCGGATTTTTATCTTCATATTTATGACATTGTTCTGAGAAAATCTGAATCCCTTGTTTACCTAAACTCCCGAAGAAGAAAAAATGTTGAATGCTCATTTGCATTGCATGTGTATCCAAGAAATCTCAGTGAACTGTCTTCAGATTGCTCAAGCTCATCTACAGGAGACCCATGCATAGCCTGAAACCTGTGCCAGGAGTGCTCTCTGTCATATCATGAAATTTCTTAAACTGAAGCTGCACGATGAAGGTAAATAATGTCTGCAGAACATTGCTGGGTGCAGTTTAATATATTCCAAGCAGACCCCATTATTTCCATCTGTCTGACTGACTTAACACAAGTACAAATTATTCTTTGTGTGCTTGATAGACTGTAGACAGTACTTCTAGTAAAGTACGCTTTCTCTTTGATTGATGATGGAGTCAATCCCTCCCTTGCTTTCCTCTCTAGAGGCAAAGCGGCATGCAACCATCCATTTTCATAACCTCTCCATGCTGTACTGCTTTCATAGACACAGGGTTCACGCACACAGAGCCTCGGGGTAGAAAGGAACATGTAGTTAAAGTGCACGAAAACCATTATAGATAGCATCCACTCACATCTTTCAACATCTGTGTCATCATTTCCAACTGTTCACACGTGTTTTGGTCATTCCCTTTCACAAACTACGACATGTTCAAGATATGCCAAGATCCAAATACCAGATGTTTGGGCCAAAGTATTTTTAAACCATTCTGAGGTGTGTTAAGGAACGAATGTCTAATAAAACCATGTTTTGATGTCAGTATTACAGTGTGTCACAAAATGCTTTTAAAGGAAGCAGAAAAAAAAGGGTGCTATTATCCTTTAAGGCAAGACTTCTCCCATTAGACACTCTGAAGGAGGTGCTTGTGCACTTGGTGCAATAATCCAAACATAATGAAAAAGCCATCACCTCTCTGCCTGTCTTGTCAGCCCCTGGATTAGTTTCCTTTGACCGAGTTGACCGAGTCTGATTAATGAGGACCTCTTTGTTCTCATTACCAGCCTAGTCTACACCCAGACGACCTGTGGCTAATTTCTCCTTCTACTAAGTCTTCCTTCTCTCTTCTATTTTTTCCACCCCTTACCTGTTATTTTCACTACACTTTCATCCACCCACTCCATTTCTCTGATTCTGATTCCCTCCTAACCAATCCACCACCTGTGATCACAGACAAAAGAGGCAGCCGTTTCTCCTGCAGAGGAAACTGGCTCTGAAATGTTTTTTTGTTTTTGCTTCATTTTAATCACCATCCCCATTAACTGACTTTGGCAGCAGGATACAGGATTAAAAAGGTCTGGCCCAATCTGAATCCAAGTCAACTGAAACTAATAAAGCAAGCATTAGATGACAGCGTGTCATATATTTACCTTTGGTTTTCCGCTGTTTTTCCTCAATATGAAATTCATGCGCGACACAAATGAATCATGTGGTGTCACAGACCGGGCTGCGTGGCATTTCATCTGCATGATAAGGCAGCCACAGCCACGTTTTCCTCTTTAAGCCCCGCAAATCTGTAAATTAGATCCCTGCTTGCACCCTCGCGTGCGGCATTAATTCACCTTCTGAATGAGTCGGGTCAATGACAGCTGGATAGTTTGTGTATATTTATGAATTTCAGTTTGTGGAGGAACCTGCTGTACTCACATTCACGGTTCTCTATTTGAGTACATGTCACTCAGGTTCACTCTCCACCACTAACTGCAGCTCATATGAGCAATAATACAAATTATTCTTTTACTGTCTTCAACCCCAAACAGCCAATTAAATGATAATTATGCAGGGCCACACCTCATTAAACACAGCGATTCAGCCACTGCTCATCCATATTTTGTTACTTTTGTCGCACACAAAGATTATAGTCACTTTGTATCAGCTTAGCTCAGGTCAGTAGACAGAACTCATGCAGAAGGTCCAAGTCCCCTTATCGTTACTGATAAACCCCGTTCATTAGACCACTGACTGTTTTTCTTGTTATGTATCATTAACTAGCACACCACCAACAAGCAAGTGACCCATTCAAAATGGGACCTTTTTTTCACATCACATATAGCTGATAAAAAATTCAGAGTATTCCCCCTGAAGACTGGAAAGTGGGCTGCAGTGTTACCACACCAGCTAAAACAGGCCTGGAGTTGATTTGGTCAGAGCTGCACCACATGATGAAATGAACGCAAGTAAATGATTCCCTGTTAGAGACCAAAATAAATCGACTGTGAAAATAACCGTGATGATGATTTTTTCCTGATGGAGGCTACAATCAAGGACGTTATTCTGCGTGCATAATAGTTTGTGTCAGGGAGAAAAAAAAAAGAAGAAAAGTTTGCAATTTATGGTGGAAAAAAACCTTTTTCAATGACTTTGGTTGATACAAAGAGCTTCCTGCTCTCAATCATAAAAAACACGTCTGCCAAAAAGCAATTTTTTGATTTAACTGACAGACAAGAAAGTTGGGGTTTTGTTGTTGTTGTTGTTGTTGTTTTTAAGCATGGGATCTGTTTTTGATTTAACTTAAACACAATCTTTGATTATTTCTTCACTGTTAGGAGGAAATTTACCACCGTGAAAATAGGTTGTGTCAGGCAATAAATCAATGACACTTGAATATACAGACGTATGCATGGCATCCACTCAAAGCCTGGGAAAACGAATCTTTTGTTCGTCTAAAGCCCTTTGAGTTTCCTTTAAAAAAATATGGGCAGGGCACGCACGTGCACAAAAAAACCTCACACAAAGAAGAGCAACCCAAGGTGAGAAGTCGTCTCTTACCTTGTTGTCAGTGCACGGTAAGCATTCTCACGCGTGTCCTTTTCTGTTGGCTTTGCTCTTGTCTTTGCGACTGTGGGACAGAGCGTTAAAAGCCGCCACCATTACAGCTCATTTATGTTACAGACAAAAACAGATAACATTAACAGCGTGACAGTTCCCCTGAGCTTCTTTAATCTGTGGAAAAACCAACAGGACCACATCCATTTTCAATTGAGCTCTGCAATGAATTACATCTAATCAAGCACAATAACATACATGCTGTATGTTAAGAGAAATGACATGCTGAAAGTTAGAATGATTTAATCACATCCTTTATTTCTGTTATTTGGAAAATTACCCGGATTTAATTGTGGCATTCCATCATTTGGAATAATTTTGTTTAATCAACCCAATAATTTACTACTTAGATTTACAGTCATCAGATCACTTTTTAAAACAGGTGTACTGTTTCCAAAATTTAGGAGTGTGTGTTTTGTTCATTTTCTTGTTAAATAAAATATGTAAAATAAAATAATAATAAAATATATTTTCATTGTCTACAAACATGAAAGTAATACTATTACTTATAATGAGGAAACATGATTCTAAATACAAATATAAAAGAAACTGATAAAGCTCAGCCTATTTATTAAATTCTGCACACTGGGCTTTAATGGCATACTTGAGTTTTGAGCATAAATGAGATACTGTAGCCATACAAAGGCATGACCTAGATTGGGTTGTAAACAAATTGAAGAAATACAATGAGAACAAATTTAAGGGCCTGCTGGAAAGTTTTTCAGTCAATGTTGAATAATGATTTTAATAATTAAAATAACTGTACATTTAACATAATAAGTATATGTTTAGCCATCAAATCAAATCAAGCAATCATTATGGACTCAATAAGTACTTACTTGTTCTACTTCAGTGGTGCATTTCTGTTATATGTCGCTTAATTTTACCCAAATTATTTCTTCTCAATCCATGTCTCTCTATTTAGCCTCAGCTGACTCCCGAATGAATTAGGCAGCACAGAAATAAAAATCACTCTTCATCAGAGTCAGGTGTTGGTCAGTGTTAACAAAAAGTTCTTTAGGGAGCTCTTTGTTATTCCTTTGCCTGCTGAGTGTACTCTCCTTGAGGTGTTGTAGTTCATTTGTAGTTCATTTTCTTAAAGTAATCCATTTGATAGCCATGCGTGCCCTGGGTCCTTTTGCGTCAGGTTATGCTTTTGCAATCTGCTGTGCCTCCACCAGCAGAAATGAATTTGATCTCCGTCCGTTCCTACCTCCCCCCTCTTCCCTCCACAGCTATCTCCTCCTCCTCCTAGGTCAACCAGCCTGTCCGCCAGGACTGAGGGTGGAGCCTGCAACCAGGAGTGGTGCAAGAGAGAGAGAGAGAGCGAGAGAGAGAGAGAGAGAAGGGAAGAGACCTGTTTTGTCATCCATACCATTGCACTGAAGTATGGTGTCCACTCAGTCATCGTGAGTCACTGGCAGACACAACCATCAGTCTTTACATGCAGAATTCCTTTATATAATATTACAAGTAAGCAGTCCAGAACAGATACCTGCTAATATTATAAAAGAGAATATTCAGCTGTTAATTATAGCTCTAAATCCAGCTTCCCAGACACCCTCAGCTCCGTTTCCCTCCCAACCCAACAGTTGAGCCGAGTCAAGAGTCCCCGCGTGTCAGCTGAGGCTCAGACGAACCGCCCACTCTCACATTTGCTCTGTCCGGTCTCACAACAATACTGCCGTCAAAACATAAATCAGAGAAAACAACATGTGCTAGAAACATATCTGAATTCCCAAAGAGATAAAACTTAGAGCTGAAATGGCCAAATGTTATCATTTCCTAGAAAATTTTATTATGGAGATGGAGACGCACTTCCTTCGACAGTGTAGAAGAAATTGTAGAAGAAAGTTGCAGGAGCTTAATCACCTGAAGTCACGAATGCTCTCAGGGCAAGGAGGCAAAGCACATCGTGTGGCCCCAGATATATATTACTATCCAACACTCTAAAAAACAGTCACTGACGAAGAGACACACAACATGCACACCAAAATGCACAACCACACGCACACATGTGATATGCTGTAAATGCATGAATAACATGCATATAAGCATGAATATAAGCATCTCTGCACACCGTCCAGCTTTTTTAATATTGTTTCAAAACACAATCAGAGAAAGTGAGCGCTCGAGAAAGAGACACAAACACACACTCCTGTGTTCAGGTGTGTTTGTGACACACAGAGAGAGATGGTTAAGATGGAGAGGTAACACCCCTCCCTGTAGTGATTTATTGCTTGTGCAGTCATTGATACATGCTGCTTGTGTTTTTATTCAAAGCTCTCTCCTGTCCTCTTCCCTTCAATCTGATTTGTTGCTGAAGGACAAGGGCCGAAGCAGTTCCACCTAACTAGGAATGCCGAATGGCTGACTCAGCTGAGCCAACTTCAGGTCCCGCCTTTGGCACACAAACACAAGGCTGGAGCACAAAAACAAAACAAAAGTGCTTAAATGCCATCTTTCAATTTGGATTTCAAGGCTCTCTCGCTCTCACACACTCTCACGTGTGTTGGTAAGGAAATTATGTTGGCCTGCACTCAAACACTTGAAGGTGTACACAATGAGCGAATTCACAAATTCATACTGGCAGCCACTTTAATGCGCAAACTCTAAATTAAATAAATCGAGTCCAAACAGGCAAAGTGATCGTCCCAAATTTATTTTGACATGTAAATTGCAGCTTCCCCTTACTTTTCCCCCAAAAGCTGAAGCTGAAGACAAACTATAGTGAGCTGACATTTTGCAAATATTATATCATTCCAGTCCTTATGCGCGCGCGCATACACGCACACACACACACACACACACACACACACATCTAGGCACAGATAGCATGGTGCACTAATGGGTGACTTTCAGCCCCAAATCCACTGATTGCTGTCCAGCAGAGTCTGGATTGTCCCATGATGTCAGAAAACTTGGCCATTTTCCCCCAGTGCTGCCTCCAGGTTTACAAACGAACTATCCCTCAGCCAAACCATTTCATCCTGCTGCTGAAAAGGTGAGACTTTAAGCTCCCTGGGAATGTCTCAAATCTGGTCTTAGAGGACATTTTGTCACAGGAAAATTGAGGAAACTGTAAGGAAGGACATTAGCCGTATAATTAAATTACCTCGACTGGGAGTAAGTTTGCTCAGACTTTTTTTTTTTTTAAGGTCATGTCAAGAGAACTTTGTTGAAAAAAAGTTACACTGTATAAAATATTTTATTTGGAAATGTGGTAGCTCATCAGGTAGAACATCTTAAGTTAATTATATCCAGTCGCAGGGCAGCACTTAAGTTTAAAAGGAATGTGGGGACCTTTAAATGTTTCAATGTATGACAACCCTTTCCTCTGAGATTTTTAACTGGATGTTCGCCCGCATGTTTGGGCTTATTTCCAGCTCCTATGTTTGCGCCAGAAATAAAAATGACAGCTGTTTTCCTCTGAGAGAGTGTCTCTTCTGCAAAGACCTTTTAGTGAATCTTCTCTGGGAGCTCTTAATTTGAACATAGGTGTTGACAAATAACAAAATTCTGCACTGAGGTAGTTGTGCTGAGGAAGGTTTGCTTAATGGGGGGGGCTTTATTCTGGAACGATAGTCTTGAAATACACTGAATCAAATCCAAAAACGATTAATCAAATTTACTTTTCACTCCAAGGTGTTTGGCTTCATCTCCTAAACCTGTTAGAGACCACAAACACAGCTACCCTCAACCTCAAAAGAGAAAGAGATGAGGCTTAACCGATCTTTGCTCAGAAGGACAGCAAGTACAGCAGGGCCATTCGTCTTCCTGCAGAATGGCCTGAATCCGCCCGTGCTTTTGCTTAAGAAGTGCACATATCACAGAACAACACCTGGTTTGACGAAGTTGGCAAAGAAAAGTTAAAAAAACATCTGAGGGAATCGTTAACTGTCAGTTGAACCACAAATAACAAAGACAAACAAAGAATTTGAGATTTATCTTCTCTGAGTCTAAAATTACCAGAAAAGATGCCGAGGGAGAGGTCTTTGCCATCAACGTGCAGTTTTACTTCTATTAAAGGTCGCTTTGCTGTTACTGCTCTCAGAGCTCCTTTCCAAAAGAATGCCAGAAACATGAATCTGACAGTCCTTTGAAATCCTCATAACTAATTTAACAGAGCTGCAGAGGTGAAAAAGAAGTCATTTAACTAACTTGACTTTTTTTCCTCACAAACCGAGTGGTAAAGAAAATATATGAATTGTTTTGACTGGCCTTTCTGCCTGCAAACCAATACAATGGAAGTGAAATCAATTCTGTGTGGTGTTCACTGGAGCAGTTACATAAATGAGCATCAAGGGAAACATCCCCTCCAGAAATAGTTTTTCTTTGACTCTAGCTAAACCACAAAACATAACTATTTCTTTGGGAGAGTAGTTCCACTGAACTTTGTGTCTGCTGGATTTTGCAGATTTTTTTTTTAATGTTTAATATATTTCCATTCACAAATAGTAAGGCAGCAGCAGACATATCTGATATGAATATCTCAAGCACCTGGGAAAAAATATCTCAGTGGGGATTTGTGCACCTGAAATGGATCAAAGTGGATCCCGTGGTGGGATTATGAAAAAAAACAAACACATTCTCATGTTTTGCTTTTATAATTTTATTTTATATTTGTCTGATTTCACTTTTTTAAAATTAATGTTCTATTTTTCATATCCCTGCATTTGCATTCAGAATTCCCAAAACTCTTAACTCTTCCCCTCCCTGACCCTGGCTCTGCTTGAAGTCTCTTCCTGTTAAATGGGAGTTCTTCCTTCCACGGTCACCAAGCACCTGCTTATAGGGTTACCTTAGAATATCAGGCAAGGCCTAAATAATGCATATGAAGATGATTGTTGTTGTCCCACGGTGTAATGTATATAAATAAAACTGAACTAATTAATTTCAACATTTCCTTTGAGTTTTTGCATTTTCAGTCCCTTTTAAAGTAAGCTCACAGGTGGCTAGACAAAATGATAAAGTAATCGTTTTTTCTACGAGCCCTTCAAATATCTTCAGTGAGGGAACTGCAGCTGGGAGATCAGTGTGGATAAGAGTATATTGATGAAGCACTCTGGCAGGACATTATGTTACTGTTGGGATCAGGTTTGTGGTCTTTCAGCTACAAGATAATCTCTGCAAACAAATGTCCTGCTGATAGAGAGTGAAAACATTTCTAATATGTTTTGTTTAGTTCATATTAATTTCAAAAACTGTCCATGACATAATTTGTTCTGTGAAAGAACACATTAATGGGGGGGCGGGGTGTTAATCTGTCACATTATGTAGGGAGCTCTGCATCTGGTCACACTATGATAGTTACAACCACTTTTCATGGAAGAAATAGAGCTATTATCTGTGGGCTTTGACATTCTAATATCTGTCTAAGACATAAATGAATAAGCTGAATGGCAGACCTGCAATTCTCCCTGCCAAGTTGGATATTAATAGAAGCTTGTGAAGACAGATCTTAGCCACTGGCCTCACACATACAGATGGAGCACACAGCAAAGTCATTAAGTTGATAGCACACAAGAAGTTTCACCAAGCACTGCTGTTATTGTTCCTGATCCTAACTGCTCTGCAAATGTAGGTGCAGAAGACCGTGGAGAATTTTACAGAATGTGAGAAATACATGGCATTTCAGGCATTTCAGACCTTTATTTTATATTACAGTGTAAGAATCAGATATCTCAGGTATAATGTGTAGTTTCAAATCTCAAATTTCTCTAGTATTATACCACATAGTTACAGAGCACTTTCAAACACTTGTTGCGTCTTTCATCTGTAAACTGTTATTTTCTCAACACTGGAATTGAAGTACTGGCAGAAACCAGTTAGTATTTTTAGTACCTGATTCTTATACCCAATCGCACTGTAAATTGTCAGCTGTGTTATGAAGTGAAGAAAGAGAAACTGTGAAAAAAAATACAGACAGGAACAAAAATCTCCCGGTTACATGTGGGCATGAGGAATGTGAGTCCTGAGCCATCAGAAGGATCGGGGTCTGCCCAGTCCAGGCATTTCGAGGAGATTAATAAATACTGACTTAGCTTTTTCCTGATCTGGTGTTCATATTGACCGGACATGCCACCTGACAAAATCTCTCTCCTCTAAAAAAAATAAAATAACGCTGCTTTGATTGAAATGCAGATCTTTCTGTTCATCTTTTGAGTCCAGCAACATTTCACAGATGGCCATGCTTCTGCAATTTATGGAGGGAAGCTGTCATCATTCACTCCAAACTTTCCTGCCACAAGAATTCCAGGCAGACACTCTCTCTTCCCACAAAAATATTATAAAATATTACAGCACACTTAATAAAAGGAAACTCGTGAAGGAAAGCTTTGATGCCTGATGTGTGTATGTAAATCTTCTTAACGGAGAGATAATTCAGCACTCATAGATTTGAGCACCGCTCGGTCAATTTACAGTGTGCAGCTGTGAAGGATAATATCAGTAACAGGTTTTGGGGGAAAAACAAAAACAACAAAAAAAACAAGGACGCTCCCAAATTAGAGCATGTGTGCAGTATCAATATTTACAGTATGCCTATAGGGGACCTGAGAAGTGAGCTCTTCAGCAGAAGGTGCATATAAATTTTTCCATCTAAAATTCAAAGTTGTTTTTATTCATCTTTATCATCCTTTTCTCTCTTCTGGTGGCTCCTCCCTTTATTGGTCTGTTCAAGTCCTCCTACTGCATGACGGCATTGATGGATTATCTGTGTGCACAGCAAACACACAAAAGGCTTAGATAAGGGAAGGATAAACATCCAAGCATATCGACAGAAAAGACAAGAGACCAGAAAAGAATCAGGTATGGAAGAGGCGCAAAGAGAGGAAACGAAAAGAAGCCTGTGACAATCACCAAAACAAAGGACAAAGGGTAGTGCTCTTGTAGTTATAACACAGCATGAAGAGTTTTCAAATTGTTTTATTTTGATCCACTAATGATTGCTGCTCTTTTTTGATTGCAGCGATGTGCTGTTTCAGCTGCAATCAGAAAAAGAAAAAAAGAATCAAAAATAAACTCTGAAAGCTCTCTGGCTTGAGTATTTTCTTCCCTCCTTTCCACTCTCCTTTGCAAACACTATCCATCCTGCCTAAACCTACATCTCCTCTGTGGGAAACAAAATGTTTGGGAACAGGAAAAACTAGATTGACTGTAATTCAAGCATAAAAGATGGATAGAACACAGTGGAATGGCAGACATCTGCAACCTAGGCAAAAAATAAGAGACACCATGAGGAGAAAGAATTAGAGAGATTAAGTGGGAAAAGGATGGCAAATTAGCAGAGAGGAAACTATCTGTCAGCGTTTAGAAAAATGAATAGATCTGTGACATCACAGTGGAAGAAAGAGCCCGGCTCCGGAGAACTGTGCTCGAGGAGCCTCGGACGTGATGGTCCAGAAAAAACAGACTGTAAGCACAACGTGATGGTTGTGGGTTGGTGTGTACACACAGCGTGTACATGAGTGAGGAGTGCAGCGCGGCGCATGTTTCCGTACAAATGGAAGTTTGTTTACAGTAGCGTAAGTGTGAGAAGTGAGTATGCAGATGGAGATGCAGATGTGGTGAATAGCACTCTGTGCTCTTCAGGGGGCTCTGGGATAAACTGGCAGTGTCAAGGTGTTTTTTTGCTCTCCACATTTCTTCCACTTTCTCAATGTCAGCCAACTCCCTACTGAATCTGGACTTGATCTTTGTGTGTGTGTGTGTGTGTGTGTGTGTGTGTGTGTGTGTGTGTGTGTGTGTGTGTGTGTGTGTGTGTGTGTGTGTGTGTGTGTGTGTGTGTGTGTGTG
>VUQG01028749.1:0-19457 GCA_015106755.1 Etia nguti | reverse complement strand
ACGGCACTGGGCAAACCTCCACCCGCCCCACTCCTGCTAAACAGTGCCGAGTCTTTGATTTTATTTATTTTCTGCTGTGTTTTACTTGCATCTATTTGAAAGAGCGAGTGTAAACACAAAACATTATTTTATTTTATATGCTAGAATATGCAGACAATAGGTTTAAATGTTAAAAGAATTTCTTCAAGTCAAAGACTGTTGCATATAATTTAATTTCTGCTTGATGCAATGTGCATAAAGTTAAAAGATTAAAACTAATAAAAACATTTTTAAAAAGAGATTTTTTCATTTGATTACATTTTATATGATGGATTATGCAGAAAAAATAGAATTGGGCTGAAAGGTCTTTTGCTTTATTACGTATTCAGGTTGTTTGTCATGTTTTTAGAAAGTAATAAAGTAACCAATTACTTTTGAAAATAAGTAATCAGTAAAGTAATGGGATTATTTTCTTGGAGAAGTAATCAGTAATTAGTAACTAATTACTTTTTTCAAGTAACTTGATCAAAACTGGTGGCAAGGGAGCAGCTGAAAGTAGCTTTATTATTATTTTAGTTTTGTAATGAGACTCCAAAATTATGCTACCTGACGTATACTGTCTAAAGACTATATCAATTAAAAACACTGAAAGTTTAAAATACTGAAATCATTTATGTATGATATTCCAGTATGGTATTATTATAGTATTAAGTATCATTATAACAGTAAGTTGTCTGCTTTGGTCAGATGATTCACTACCTCATGTCAGTGGTACACAAGTAAAAATCGCTTCAGTTCAAATTAAATCACATTTGGGGTGCCAAATGGAAACTGAAAGGACAAATGAAAAAGATTTCTGAGACACAACCAGCATAAATCTCTGTCTACAAAGTTAGAGGCTTCTCTTCAGACAAGTCACAACAACAACCGAGGAAAATGGCGGGTAAACAAAAACAGAAAAGCTTTGTACAAGGGATGTATTTTAGGCAGGGTCTTTTCTTTACAAGACCTGTGGTTATGTTTCAGGGATGTTCAACATGAGGGCAACTTGACCTGAGAAAAAGAGGAGCACACAAGCAAAATTACACTGACTGAAAGTTACTATTTTTTCAAAGTTTGTGAATTTTATCCATAACCACAGATTAACAAGAATTTAAATTGAACCCCTGGTACTATTCTGCACCCTCTCCAAAGACAAATTGGTTAACACATTAAGAGGTAGATCATCCGAGTTCATTCGCACAGGGTCCTGTTTTCCAGAGAGGGACACTCTCGACCTGTAGCCTTCATTCCCGAGACACGCCACCAAGCACAGCTGTGGCAATCAGGAGAGTTTAAAAATGCAATTTCCAGAAATAATGAACCAATTAAAGTTAAATGCCATCCATAAACACAGACTAATCTTCTTCATATTTGCATTTTGTAATTTATTATTTCAAAGCACTCATCTTAGCATGACTGAATGGTTCCTGTGCTTAATAATAAAGAGTAACTCATGATATCTATCTAGCAACCTTTTACCAACTTTATTTAGAAAATATATTGCTCTTTCGAGAAAGTGAGTGAAGTTTAGCAGAGTAACATCATCATAGGAATGTTGGCATCATAACAACTAGGAAAATAAGCTTGAAAAAAATTAAAATCTTTACAGGTAGGCCAGGAATTGCTAAAATACCAAGCCTGCATTAGACCTTAAATCTGTTTGCCTTCAATTAACCTTTTTATTGAATAAAGTAATTATGTAAAGTATATATCCACCCTTTCCATGTTGACATAGCAATGAGCAAAACTGAATAAAGACACAGTGTTTAGTAGCTTATAGGTAGCCACTAAATATCCTACGCTTAACTTACTGATTGTGCAGCATGGAGTTAGAAAAGTAGGAGTGTTAAAAGGCCAGTTGTTTAACCCACACATCAGCCTGTAAGTGGAACTAGCATTAGTCCATCAGTTCTATGGCCTTAAGCAAGGGTCTTAACCCCCATATTGTCAATGGGCAATAGATAAGACTGTGATTGTAATTGATAGCTTCCAAGTTTTGTACATGTGAAAATCTGTGATGAGTGTTCCTTGAAAGGGAACCTTGCTCTCAGGGACATTGTCCCCTTAATAAGCTAAACTGACTTTATCTTTGTATCAGAGAACTTTACACATGTAGGAGAAAACTGCTATGGTTCAGTTCTTGATGACTATAGGATCCTGATCAATACCTTGTTGCAGTAAACTTGGCTTCCCCAGACTATAAATGCTGGTTTATGAATACTACTTAATAACAATAAGTAGAATAAACTTACATAAATTATTTTAATGACAATTACCATAATATTCATATTTTGTTATATTCATGGTTTTGAACTGGTTTTGTGTGATAAAATCCAAATGTTCCAGGCATTAGAACTTGTTAAGTTTCCTGACAGAGACTTTTTGTAAATCTTGATTGTGTTTAAAGTTAATTTGCACTCACAAACTAATGATATGAACATATTAACTTGGTTAAATTCTGTGTACATGGTGCACAAATTAACATGTTTCCATTTATACTGCGGGCTTTACGCTCCAAAGTAAATCACGGTCACTGTGGTGGCCTTACCCTTTGGTCATCTTTTCCTAGTATTCCTTGAAACAAAAATGAAGGCCTAGAGTGCTTTCCAGGGGATTTAAATTATTAAGTAGCAACATGAAATCTAATTCAGAGTGATAAATGAAAGCACATTAACTTAGAGTTCGAGCCTATGCAACCCAATCGTTGCTGGGAGGGTATAGAGGTAATGGTGTATGTGAGTAAGTGAACGTGTGTGGGTGTGTTTTGATGAATATACTGTATGCCTCTCTCCAGCTGTGGCTGTAGGCCTGAGTGTGCTCCAGAACATCAACAACTACCTGTCATTGACTCTCTGCTACCACAGCTGGCTGTTTAAAGGTTTATCAAAAACCTGTAATTTCATCTTCTGTTAAAGGACAGATATTCTCCTTGAAATGTAAAGACTCTAGGCTCTCTTTATGTGAGAATAAAAGGGCCCATGGAGGTGTACCATAGCTTCTCACTGCTGAGGTTATGAGCATGTGCTAAGCTGCCAGGTCTGTTAAGTGAGCTACCAGATTTGTAAAAAATATATGTGAATTTACCACTATAACTGTACATTTCAGCTGTACATTTAATTAATTTTGTTTTAATTTTTTTTCATCTTACATCTATACCCTCATCCTGTCAAGAAAAAGGTAGATAGTTGGGGTTGTATTTGCCATCTGGCAGAGCAGGAGATTTCTTTTTGGGACAGTCAAGCTGTGAGCTGACAGTGAGAGTAGCAACAGTAATAAGGTTTAAAGATATCATTTAGTGTTTTATTGTGCTTGCTACCTTCATACAAGGGTGTCTGTTAATTCGTCATGTCTGTAATGGCAGTCTAGCCACCCTCACTAACTGTGCCGAGTACACTGCCGAGAACTGTGTTTTTTAAAGCTTCATTAGGACAGCGTGTAGCTGGAGCAAAGCTACACGCTGACAAGCTAAAAGTAAATGGGTAATATTAAACATGTACCTACATTATTATATGACTCATGCAATTAAAACACACATTGCCTTACATCTTTATCTTCCTTACAAAACTGAAGAGCCCTCTGCTTCACATCTCTGTGCAGTCCTTCACATATTTTGGTTTTTGTCACCCCCAAAACAGGTCCGTCATGTTATGCGTGCCCTGTTATTTTTTGTTTTGTTTTGTTTTTTTATTATTATCATTATGTTTTGCATAACTGCAAGTATGTTTGTTTTCTATTTCCATTGTGTTTTATTCAACCTGCATTGTCTTTTGTTTGAGTTTGCAGTGTTTTTCTATTTGCTGGTGTTTTCATAAGCTGCAATGTGTTCGACCTCTCAGGGCCACCAAACAATGAGGAGTTAAAAGTGGCCAAAATAATTCCTCATTTACAGCATTGAGTAGTGTCAGTTTTGAAAATGGCTTTTCATTACAGCCATTAAAATGTCATTGATCATGCTAGGGTGTTAAGTGATGAGAAAAACAACTCATTATAAAACTTTTGCATTACTAAAATTAAACCCCTTTAAATTAAGTTTTAAGTTTTCTTCTTCTTTCAGCTGCTCCCTTAAAGGGTCACCACAGTGAATCTGCCTCCATCTCACCCTATCCCTAACATCCTCCTCCGTCACACCAGCCTTCTGTATGTCCTCTTTCACTGCATCCATGTGTCTTCTCTGTGGTCTTTTTTCTACCTGCCCAACAGCTCCATGTTCAAGCTCCATTGTCCAGCATATCCACTGTCTCCTCTCCAAATGTCCAAACCATCTCACTCTTTGTCTCCAGACTGTTCAACCTGCACTGTCCCTCTAATGTACTTATTTTAACACCTATCTCTCTCGTTTACTCCCAACAGAAATCTTACCACTTTCAACTCTACCAATACCATCTCCTGTTTTTTTGTCAATGCCACAGTCTTCAAACAGCCATAGCAGGTCTCACTGTCCTCTTGTAAACCTTCTCGTTCATTCTTCCTTCTGTCACAAATCACCCCTGACACTCATGTCCAACTACTCCATCCTGCCTGCACTCTCTTATTCATCAGTCTTGTGGACTGTCCATTGCTTTAAATGGTTCACATTAGGTATTCAAACGTATCCAATGTCATTATCTCTTCTCCTTGCATCCGTTATACTTGCCTCCCCTTCATTCTGTCGTGTTTATACTGCCTTGAATTTCTTGTCTCTTCAATGCAACAAAACATCATACCGGACAAAAAACTCCTGCATATCAATATTTCATCAATATTGCATTCAAGAAGGGACTCTGTCTATGATCTACTCCTATATCCACGCTGAACCCATCTGGCACTCACTCGTGAACAAGAACCTGACATATTTACATTCCTCTGCTTGGGGCTTCGACTCATCGCAGACCGGGAGTGGGCACTCCACTTTTTTGGTTCACAGAACAATGTTTTTGACTTGGAGGTGCTGATTCTCATTCCTGATGTTTCTATCACAGTAGCCGTGACAGTGGAATTGAGGAGATACGCATAGTGTTCCTTCCACTGCTTGACTCTATCCTTAGTTGAGGTCAGCAGCATCCAACTACCACTGTATACAGAGTGTGAGTAGAGGACAGCTTCACAGAGTTATCTGACGGTTTGCCGGAATTGCTTTGAGGCTGAGCCTTGTTCCATTATCTCACTGAACTCCTTCCAAACTCAAGTTTTTGCATCTGCCACTACCAGAGCCGCCCTCCGCTCCACAGTTCCACAGGCTAACCAAGCCTGATAAGACTCCTTCTTCAGTCTGACTGTTTCCTTCACCTCTGGCCAAATCAAACCAAGTGGCCAATTTTCTTGCTTGACCAAACCAAAAAGCACACCAAGTAAAACAAAACAAACTTTAAGAAAGCAGCATAAAGAAACTTAAATTCAAAATATGGGTCTAGCACCTGTGTGTCAAAGCTAAAAGTTTATCGTTGATATACAGTACCAGTCAAAAGGTTGAACACACCTTCTCTTTTAATGTTTTTTCTTTATTTTCATGACTATTTACATTGTAGATTCTCACTAAAGGCATCAAAACTATGAATGAACACATATGGAATTATGTAGCAAAGAAAAAGAGATAAATAACTCTAAATAAGTTTTATATTTACATTCCTCGGTTTAGCCACCCTTTCCTTTGTTGACAGCGCTTTAAACCGTTGGCCTTTTCTCAATGAGCTTCATGATTTAGTCACCTGAAATGGTTTTCACTTCACAGGTGTGTCTTGTCAGGGTTCATTTGTGGAATTTCTTGCGTTCTTAATGGGGCTGGGACCATCAGTTGTGTTGTGCAGAAGTCAGGTTGGTACACAGCTGACAGCTGTATTTGACAACTGTTAGAATTCATATTATGGCAAGAACCAATCAGCTAAGTGAAGAGAAATGACAGTCCATCATTACTTTAAGAACTGAAGGTAGGTCAGTCTGAAAAATTGCAAAAACTTTGAATGTGTCCTCAAGTGCAGTCGCAAAAAACATCAAGCCCTATGAAGGAAGACCAAGAGTCACCTCTGCTGCTGAGGATAAATTCATCTGAGTCATCAGCACTTTAGATTAGAGCCCAGATAAATGCTACACAGAGTTCCAGTAGGAGACACATCTCTACATGAACTGTTCAGAGGAGACTGCGCGAATCAGGCCTTTATGGTCAAATAGCTGCTAAGAAACCACTACTAAGGAAAAGCAACACGCAGAAGAGATTTGTTTGGGCCAAGAAATGCAAGGAATGGACGTTAGACCAGTGGAAATCTGTGCTATGGTCTGATGAGTCCAAATTTGAGATCTTTGTTTCCACCTGCTGTGTCTTTGTGCAGCACAGAAAAGGTGACTGGATGGTCTCTACATACATGGTTCCCACTGTGAAGCATGGGGGAGGAGGTGTGATAGTGTGGGGGTGCTTTGCTGGTGCTTTTTGTTTAGTACATAATTCCATATGTGTTCATTCATAGTTTTGATGCCTTCAGTGAGAATCTATAATATAAACAGTCATGAAAATAAAGGAAACTGACTGGTAGTGTATCTCTGAACTGACAGCAGCCAAATGATTAGCTATAACATCCAAAACTGGTTTATAAAAATACCAAAATTTAACAAAGTAACAAAAGAGACTTTAGACTCAAAGCTGGGGACAGCAACTACAATGTGCCAGAAAGGACTTTATGTGATGCACATGATTCTGTTGGATAAAGAAACGGTTTCAGGAGTAGAGAAAGTAATGTGTAATACACCACAGGGTTGCTAAAAGGTTGTTTTTGTCTGTTTCTTATCGTCACTGAAGACACTTGGTCTGTAATCAGCAGGTATCTCAGACATTGGAATAGATCTGTGGCAAAAACAAAAAACAACTACAAGTGAAACAGTTGACAGGAGAAGCCTTTTTTTAAATATTGTCTAAGATGCACCACGGAAAATCCTACTGAGGGGTGGTTCAGCAGTTATTCCGGCAGTTTTATGTGTCATCACCTAAAAAGTAAGGTGGTGGCCTTTCCCACATCCACAGCACTTTCTGCATCTTTAGCTGGCTTTGATTTATTTCTTTTCAGGATTCCATTTCATATAAAATATTATCCATTTTAATTATACTGCTAAAAGCAAAATAACAGCCTAAGCACTTTGTGACAGCCCACCTGACAAGCCAAATAATGACTGCTTGATTTTTCTGCTATGTTAATTAGTACCTCCACTTCTTTGTCAGTAAAGCTGTTGTCATGACCTTTTCTTTATTCAGTACTGTCACCCACAACCGTGGGAAGCTGTTAACCATACATGGTTCATTAGGATTGTTTCTTTTTGTGAATGTCGCTGACTATGAAAGCATTCAGTTCAGACTCTGACAAAATGGCCAGGGGATACACAGTAAATGGAAAACATCATGTAGTGCGTGCATCAAGAAGTAACTAAAAGTGAGGAGGTGGACCTTCACTGTGGAATGTTTGTTTGCAAATTCAGTGTAGACAACCAAGTGCATTGCCAGCCTACTGCTGCACTGTCTTTAATTTCACTGTCAACTTGTGCATTTGCCAAGTAATTGTATTCAGTGTATTGTCATATTCTTTTTGCAACAAGGCAAAGTAGTGACTCAATTTGAGAGCTTGTAAGAAATGGCAGGTAAGAGATGAGCTAAAATTTCCTGCCCATGCAGTACTGTAACATAAAAAAGGGTTAGTGGGATTTTCTTGTAGAATCTGCCTGTACTACCAGGGTGAAAATATAATGTACTGCATGGAACATGTGCATGCAATATGTACAATCCACACACTATTTTTTATATAGAGTCAGACAATCCTTCTTGAAATATCTCTAAACAACTAATACTTTGGTCTCAATATTCTCTCAAAATCGTTGACGGTGCACTGCAGTATTTACTGACTGTGTGGGCTGGCTGTGATCGGACAGTGTGGTTAAATTTTTCATGCCATTAAGCCACTGGAGAGAGTTGGTGGAATCTACTTTGGAAAGTTTTGAATGTATTTCCACCACACTCACTTTTGAGATTTGCTGTGCTACATAAAGAAAAAATGAAGTGTGAAAATATTGACCAGCAGTACCTTCTAGTGTAAACAGAATAGGGTGCTGTTTAACAAAAAATAATTATAAACCTTAGGAGTTCTATATTTATTTATTTTCAGTGTTGATGACCTTCGACCCTTTGCCCTTGCTGGTTTTGTTCCGTCGTTCGGAGAGAGCTAATGTAGCCCGGAGTCCTTGCAGCTGAAATGATGAATTGGAGATGGAGTACTTTTCCCTTGAGCTGCTGTCTGATTTTATATGCTTCACTTGTTCTCAACCTGCAATTTCACTGCATCATGCACAGCTAAACATATCAAAACATATTTCCACAGCTTGATTTAGCATTGCCAAATACACTCTCAATTGGAACTGGTCAGCGATGTCTTGTGGCTGCCTGCACACTGTCGACTGTACATGTGTTCTGCGGACTGTGTGTTTACAGTTTTAACACCACAGTCTTCTTCCACAAGCTGCTCCATCTGCTCTGGACCCCATTAAACAAACAGACCATATTAATTGCATAGATCCAACAGCAATTTGACTGCACTTGAGAGCATACCACATTTGATTTCCTTTGGACTACACCACCATCCCAACACACCAGTACATGTACATCCAAGCTGCTGACTCTTTTGATCTTTGCCGCTCTTCCTGGAGGGCAGGTGAGTCATTCAGCACTACTTTTGTATTTCTGTGTCTGGCTCCTGTGTAGATTTTTTTTTTTTTTTTTTGATTAGACTTTTTTTTAATGCCCTGTCTCTTCAACCTTCATATGCCCACCTGAGGGAAGAGGCCTTACCACAGGGTGGGGATCAATGAACTGCTGTGTTGTGCTCAGCCAGTGTAGGATCTTATTTAGAAGCCCTCCAGGTGGGGAGGATCAGTGGTGCACAGAGGGAGAGAGGCAAAGCCGGCATCCATTATTTATTTCCTCATTTAACACTGGCAGCAGGATCCTCACCTACTTCCATTTGTTCAAAAAGTAGTGCTGCATGGGGTTAATTCTCTAAAGGGGTTAATATTAGGAACATAATTGGATTCCGGCACCAGGACAGATGGGAGTTTGAAAGATAAGGGATGTGTTGTAAACACACTGAGCCTTGTCGCTGATAAAAGATCTATTTGCTCTGCCTGCTCTTTTGCTATAACGTCAGTACATGCCACAACAGGGCAGTCCGGTGAAGCCTATTGATCTACCCTCGCGTCCTCTATTAGAGGAATGAAGAATTAGTCCTTGCCAATAAAACATAACTTATTGTCTGCACCATCCCACCCATCCGTCCCTCCATCCATTGCTCTCCTTCACTGTTTATCAGACCAAAAACCAGACGCTCTTCTAATGAGGGCTTAAGAGCAAGCTGCTTTGTGCTGTAAATGATAAAACTCCTCACAAGAAAAATAAGACTTCTTGAAGGTAAAATGCAGAACTTTAGTATCATGAATGGTTCTATGAACAACTTTTTATTGTCTGATAGTCAAAGGAGAACTAGAGGTAAAACTGTTTTAAAAGGAAACTTTAAAGGGAGCTTTATTCTCTCATAGTCACAGCAGTGAATAATTGCCGGCAATGTTGTGATTTCTTTTCAAAAATCACAGTTCTGTTATGTTTAAAAGTCAGACTTCAAACACAGCAGATCACAAATCCATCTCAAAACAGACTTATTGAATATACCATTGACTGTGCATTAACCTTGTAAATACCTTAGCTTAACATTATCTGTGGAGCTGCCCATCACCAAAATTTTAAGAGCGTACAAAACTTACAAGGTGAAGAAAAATACCAGACTAAAACATAACGTAAACATACACACTAAAGAACTCCGATTGTATTTTATTTAAATAAAAATCAACATTAAGTTTTAACACACATTCACTATTAATTAAGTTTAGCCATTTGAGACTATGCAAAACCTCTGAATAATTGTATTACCATTTAAACAGTTGCTTTGGTCGAGAGGTATTCCTCTAAACACAAAAGTATTTATATCCTTTTAATAGGATCCTGCAAGTGAAAATGCTAAATGATCTGTTATTAAAATACTCTGCCCATGATAATAACCACGACTGCCCCAAATGCTGAAGCAGTTACCGTTAAACTTTTAAGCTCTAATTAAAAAACAGAAAAGAAGAAGAAGAAGAAGAAATGCATTCAGCTGCTGAACCCCGGAGGATGAAATCTGTCTTCTATTCTGTTGTAAATTGAGCACACCTAGCAGCTCACTGCAGTATAATCAGGAATTAGAGGATAAATGCAGCAACTGTGAAGAGTAATACGTGCCTGCATTGCTCCTGCACCCTGAGTTTATAAAGCCACCCCCCCCTTTCCCCATTCACCTCCCCCAAGCTTGTGGCTATGCTTCTCTGTTTGAATGTGGGATTTAAAAGTCTCTGGAGGAGCACAGTGGGTGAGTAAGAAGTGTTTTTATGTCATGCTATAAGCTTTCCACTCAAGATATTTTCTACCCTTTTAGATTCCTTCTTTTTTTCATCTCTGAATGCATGTGAATTGTGCTTTGAAATAGCACAGAGGGAGTGTGAAGTTGTGATTGCTGTGTAATAAATGAGAGAGAGAAACACTTGCAGCCCCTCAAGCTTTGACAAGTAATTAAGGGCAACTGTGCCACAACAGACGCTGAGTGGTGACCGGATATTATAAATAAACAAATTCAAGCACAAGGCGTTCTTAAATCACCTTATTTGCAGTTGTTGCCTCCTTCTTTTTGTTAACGAAGAACAAGTACGTATGTTAAAGGGTAAATGATGCATTGTGATATGCATTATATCAATATTGAAAGTACTGTCGCCTTTATCAATTTCAGCACTATTTGCAGCCTTTGATCTTTATCTGATGCATTCCATGAGCAGCATGAAACCCCGGTCAGCAGGTGAAGGACACCAAAGAGGCTATAACCTCCTCATCACCCTTGCACGTCCTTCAGCAGATGGAGTTAACCCACGGTGTTAACAACAAACGTCATAGTAGATCTGGAAGGCCTTGGTGAAAATTGAGTGTCAGGTATTTACTTGAACAGATTAAGCAGTGTCCCAGAGATTGTATGGGGCATTTCTTTAATCCTTTCAATTCTGCTCCTACTCTCGCTGTCCTTCACCACCACCACGTAAACACGAGCACAGGCTGTTCGGACAACCCGATGCTTTTTGTACTGTGGTTGTTATTTCACAGCAGTAGACATGGCCAGACATGTAAGGCTCCTTTTTTTCAGTTTGTTATTTCACATTGTTATAGCAGAGTCTTTCAGTATCACCACACATCATGTCTGGCTTGTTGTGCAAGCTTTTTACAAAACGGGAACACACCATAAGTCCCTTAACAAACCTGGATATGTGCGTGAGGGTCAGTATTAGTTTGCTCTTTTCTAAAACACCAACTGCAATTGTTTTGATTTATATCTTTAAGGCTTAACAACTGCTTTATGCATTTTTTGGGGAAATTAAAGGTCAAATACTTTTGTCAGTCACCATTAGTGTTTAGGAAACACAATTTGCAGGTCTCAGCCTAATCCTGCAGTTGTCTGAGTCATCACATTATGCATTCAGTCTTCACTTTATATAACACACACACACACACACACACCTACACACACACACGTATATCCTATATGTCCAGTAGAAGAAAGTGAATATACTATACCCAACCTTTTTTTAAATCCATTGCAGAGTTATCATGGCCACTGGGAGGTCAGCAGTGTCATACTAGAGATTGTTCTTGCTGTGGAGGTAGGCAGAAAAATGATTTGGATTCATACCATAAAAGCTGTGACACACAGTCCTGCTGACCAACAGTATGTGTGCAACCTAATTAAGCCTTAAAAAAATATACATTTAGTCCTTACATCAAACGATGTTATTTACATCAGAAGCTTAGCGTATTTGAAGGATTTGCCAGCTCAGTCCATGAAAGATCAAATTAGAAATTACAGCTGAACTTCTATAACTTTTGGATGGATTTTATCAAAGGTTTTAGCTATTGGCTTGTATTCATTTACGTAATGTATCGAACTACATTACAAGACTGGTTAAACTTGATTGAGTTATCCAATCCATCCATCACAGAGGACATCACATCTGCATTATTACCACATTTCCATTAATCTTGCCAGATAAAATAGTGCCACAGAGGTTTGTTGTAACATACTGTGTACACCTTTGGTGTCATTTTTCATAAGCCAGGGTTGCCTGAGAGGGTTCAGTAGACAGAAAAATGCAAAGTGAAATGAAAAAAAGGTTTGCACCTTATAGTATGTGTTTAACATTGCAAAGGGTTGTGCTTTAACTCTTAACCATGATTTTTCTAAAACTAATCATTTGCCAGATTTAACATATGGCAACAACAGAAAAAGAGAAGTGAAGCACAAGACCAGAATTCCCATTTCCTGATTAGAGGTTGTGTGATTAGACTTTTATTGGCTGCTGTTCTTCTTTGCCGTTCAAGATGGTGTGCTGCAACAGTGTCCTGCACGTCAGATAATAAAGGTGTAACTGGGTGCATGAGGAAGTTTAGGGGATAAATATAATATGACAAGAAGGGGTTCCTGACCCAGTCACTATATAATGAATTGCGAGTGAGATTGTTTTGAAAGGAGGGAGGAGGGCGTCACTATACTCTGAAACACTATGTGGGCAAATATTTAAACAGTTTGGCACTTTCAATGTAAAAGTTCTCAAAAAATAGGGGATTCTTTCCCGAAATTTCATCATCTATGGCTCATATAATAATTAAAGATTAAGAGAATCCTCTGGAAACTTCTGCACATGGGACACAGCTGAAAATCAATACTGAATGGTCATGATCTTTGTGCTGTTGGGCAGCACTACTTTAAAAACAGACACAATTCTGCAATGAAAATCACAACAGGCGCTAAGGAGCACTTCCAAAAATCACTGTCAGTGAACACAATTCATAGCATCTTCTACAAATACAAGTTAAAGG
The DNA here is from genome assembly GCA_015106755.1 of Etia nguti. NCBI lineage: Eukaryota > Metazoa > Chordata > Actinopteri > Cichliformes > Cichlidae > Etia > Etia nguti. Next base: position 6,487 of record VUQG01028749.1, on the reverse strand, counting down.
TCTCTGTGAATAGAAAAAAGAAAAAACAACAAGATTGAGAAACACCACGCCCTTTTCTGGCCCCAAGCTCATTTAAAATGGACTAATGCCAAAAGGAAAACCACCCTGTGGTCTAGCCAGAATTTGGAATTCTATTTGAAAGTCGGGGAAGTAGTACCTTCTCTTCTCTTAAGCCTCTGGAATAAAAAGAAGAGGACGAATGAAAAAGAATTAAAAAACTGACATTTTTAGCAAAGTTTGAGTTTTTGATATCTTTGTCTTTATACCATTTTGAATAAATGTAGGATTTAAACGATTTGCAAGTAACTGCTTTCTGTGTTTATTTACAACATATAAAGCACTCTGACCTTTTTCTACTAGTAGTAATACAAATAATGTAATACAGTTTTTCACTCCTGAGTCTTTTTAAAACAGTGCAGAGTGCACCAGTACTTCCTGTTTACTGTGTTGCTTGATGAACACATGCTTGCAAAGATGAAAAGCTCATATGCATATCATGCATTTCTAATTTACATCACTGTGTATTAGCTGAATGGCTTTTCTCAGCCCTACCCACATAATGAGCCACTCTTTCAATCACATAAACAATGTTTTAGATTACTACAAAGGTGTAATCCTCATTAGCTGCACACTTGTGGACAAAGGAGCAACCCTGGGTCATCGCTGACAGCTCAGTGATTCATTGTACACCCCCCCCCCTTTATTAGCTGTATTTCTGGCTTGCAGTTGCACTTGCATAAAAAACCATCTTTGGCAGATAACCCATACGTAGTAGGTAGAGGCAGTTATGTACATATGTAACACAGTCACAGCACTGGGGCAAAAACTCAGCATTACTTCACTCATTTTAAAACTCTGGCTCCGGAGACAACCTTCAGTTCAACCCCTCATGATAGGAAAATGTAGGATAAATATCAGGTTTCATATCCATCCACACTGAGAGTGAAACAAGATAATAGGAAAAAGTAAAATGAGACTGATGTTTTTATTTGTTCGTTTTCTTTTTTGTGATTTTCAAATACAAATACATGTAGCCAAGTTCCTCTTGGTCTTTGGGGCATAGCGAATAATTGAGAACTGTGTATACTTTCATTCCCGCATTGCACATTAACAAGAAGGATGGCAGCTGATGCATTTGAAAAGAAATGTAATTGAGACTGGGTGCAGTGGACACTGAGATATTAATTTCTCAGAGGGCAGGGCCTGCTGTGGGGCATCAGATAAAATGTAATTAGGCCCACATTTCATTTGAGAGCTTCACCACTGCAAACAGAGACCCGAGGTGAACTCAGGTCACTCCTTTGATGTTAAGTAATATTGGATGCCAAATGATGTATCAATCATGCCTGTGGGCTACGTAACTAGAATTTACAATTATTATTCCCTGTTGTAGACTGTTTATAGGGATGTAAATGTTCTGACAACTTGTAGGGATATAAAACTTTAAGCACAATTCAAGCACAAACCATTATAAAAGTTTTAACAAGGGAAAACTGTGTGTCTTCATTGCAGTACTTGATCTTTATTGAGTTCTATTGATTTGAAAGTTCAACAAATTGTTGTGACTGGCCTTCATAAATGACCTTCATCAACTTTGAATAATTCTCAGCACTTCTTAGTCTTTTTATCCGGGCAGAGTAAGTAAAAGAATGAGTGAAAAGTTGAGCTTGATACTTCATCAGTTCAGCAACAGTCTAACACATCCTCATTAGCTTTGTCTGATACCTCCTGCAAGTCCCTGTTATGCATAGGATGCTCTTTAGAATCAGCTCTAGTAATACTGGTTGTCAACTGTATTGTTTCACAGAAGTAAACCACTGTTTCATCCCAACAGAGACTTTTTTATATCTTCTTCACTCACTCTGTACTTTTTCTGCACAAAAAGGGGAAATACCAAGGTTTTGGGGTAAAATGACGACACTGACCCCAGCACAAAAATGATGAGTTGGTAGTGACAGACTAATCCTATAACCCGGTGCGTCAGGACACCCATGCCAAAGGACAAATTGTGCATGCATGCAGAGACTGTAACAAAATGGCACTAATCGATGCCCCGGGGATGAGAACAGGCTGATCTACTCCCACGGAGCATACATGTCAATGGTGGTGCAAAAAAGAGTGAGATAATAACGTTTTGGACACTCAAAGGAGAACTGAAAAAAAGAACTGAGCTGAAAAACAAAATAACATGTCAAACAAAGAACAAAAGAGAATATCTTAGGTTTTCAGATCGTATCTAAATACCTAATATAAAGCAAATGAAATGAGAACATATTCAAATGAAATTAATCCGTGTCCTGAACCTGATCTGGCAGACACTTCTAACGGTCTTGATGGCCTTTCTGGTATTTAGGACTAAACTTTCCAGGACAAATGTTTTCTTCAGACCTTTAAGTTTCCTCTTGCTTCTGTTAGTGAGGACATCTTAAAAATATCTCGGGGTCATGTTCACAAATGAGGGAAGGATTAAGTTTGACACTTACAGACACTTGGTGCAGTGTCTACAGTAATGCAGATGCTGCACCAGCCTTTTGAGGTAAGAAGAGACTGTTGTTGATTTACTGGTCAGTCTACATTCCTACTCTCACCCGTGGCCACTAGCTGTAGATAGTGCCTAAAAAAACAAGTCTGCAGATATAAGAGGCAGAAGTAGGCAAGGGTCTTATTTACTAAGGCTGTCTGTGCTCATCGGTCATTCAGGAGTGGCTAACCTCAAAGACGCTACTCATCCACATTGAAAGAAGTCAGTTGAGGTAGTTCTTGCACCTGACTGGGAAGTCTCTGAGGTGTTTTGGGCATTTTCAACTGTGAGGAGTCCCTGGGGCAGAATGTCTGAGAGACAAGTATGTTTCTCTTAGTCTTTCAACACAGACCCTGACAAGTAGTGAAAAATTGATGAATGGATAGATTGATGTCTAGTATTGTGCGAAAGACTACCACAACCTTTCTCCAACCAACCACTTTTGGCACCAAAATGTCCAAAAGAGGATTGATAAATGTATTTCTTAATCATAGCTGGAAAATTATTTTCACAAATGAGGACATAAGAGTCCAACTGCCTGCCACCTACTGGCAATATCTATGCAAGTAATATCAACTGATAACAGCCGTTCGGTGGGCTGATTACATTAAAATTTGGTAATTTCACCTCTTTTTTTATCTCATCCTCTTTATCACTAGATCAGTCTGTCTGTCCAGGACATATGCGATAAAAATTCTATTGAAGATTTCCATTAAAATTGTTTCCAGAGCTCTGTCATATTGGCAGTTACCAGCCTGCACCACCTGTCCTGAATGTGTGAGGCCCTCTGTGCTTCAGAGACTTCACAGTCTAAGCCAAAGTCAATTAGTTTTACCCTCAATGGCTGCTGTAAATGCTCCATAATCATTATATTCTCAGATCTGCATGCAAAATCCCTTTGCTCTTCAGAATCCATGGAGCCTTTACTCAAACTGAAACCCTGAATAACAATATGAGAAGGTCAACTGTTTGAGTAGTTAACATTTTTTGAATGTCTTACCTGAGGCATTGCTTGGATTTAGGTTCACTTTAAGGTGAGCAACACACTTTCAAATTCAGATAGACAGAAAAAAATGTCTATAATATGGAGGCATGGCAACCTGTAAATTGGTTTTATATTCTCCGAAAGAGTCAAGAGCAATGATAGTGCTACATTTCATTTTTAGTGTTTTAAAGCTTCCTGCAGCTAAGTCAGTTATTTACAACATAAATATATAAGTATGTTCTTTAGATCTGATTTTCTCTTAAAATCTCTGACAAAACTGCTAAATGCAGTAAGGATGGGTGTCAGACACGACATCCCTCTGTCAGTCGTGGAATTTCAGCAAGCTAAAGTAGAAAGGTCTTAGCTGATTGCTTAATATTGACTGTGACACTTTGTTGCCCCACTGTTTTGCATAACGCATGTGTGGAGTTACAGGAGATGTGGCTATAGAAGTTATTTAATGTGTTTCATTTGTTTTTCTTGTTTAGTAAAGTCACACTTCTTATTTATTTACTACATTTTCTTGCAGATGGCATTTCTCCTTTTGTGCTGCTGGCTGACGCCACAAGGCACTTTCTTCCACCACTGTGAAGTGTAATGACATTAATCATAAGCAGCTGCCTACGTGCCACATCAGTTAAAGTCAAAGAGCTCACCTCTATACTACCTGAACACCGTATGGTTAGCAACATTTCCATCTAATGACAAAATAGGCAAATCACCTCTTAATCCCAAAGTCATACATACTGTACTGATATAAGGTATCTCGCACTTACGTGATAGCTTACATTGCACTTGCAAATTCAAAAAGCATTTTGTAAAGCGAGCAGACACATTAATCTAAATGCCACTACCAACCTCCCCCATTCCCTCTTTGCACACAAAACAATCTACAATCTGTTTCCCCCGTGGTGACTTCTCCTGACTTAAGCAGAACTAAAATCTTGCCAGAGTAATTTATTACTTTCCTTCTTGTTGGGCGAATCTCCATTCTGCCAACAGAAAACCTCAGAAGCTCACACATCATTACACACACAGAGTTAGTGTAACCTGGCTGACAAGTCCTAGGGGTTAGACCTACATACACTGCATTATCTGTGCTGTTATGAGCTAATTCAAGGGGAACCTTACCAACAGTGTGGACATTACTGCTCTATCCCTTGCATGGGTCACTAAATTCACATGTGTTCGGTACATCTAGAAGACCGAAATGTCACCGCCCGCATTACGGGATGAATCACATAAGGACACCATGAATTATTATAGGCATGATAGCCACAACTGTAGCAGTATGTTGTGTATATGTGTATGCACACACATACAGGATATATTTTGTAAACAAAAATTGAAAACATCTACAGAAAGGGGCTGATAAAATATCACAAAGAAAGAAACATTTTCTTGTTTATGGGTTCAAGATGTCAGCCAATCTGCAAAGAATTCATCACAAATTATTAAAAGCAAAAAGGCCAAAATTTGAAAATACCCACTTCCTGCAGCTTGCCCCTTTCTGTTCCATACACTACTAAAACTACTTCCATGCTGACTTTTTGGAACCCAACACTCACAGAATGTCTCCGCTTAATCCATTGGACAGTGAAATCCACTGACCTTTCTACCAGAAAAGCAGTGTGGTTTGCCTTCTGACCACTTGAATTAAAATACACTATTGGTCAAAAGTTTTAGAACACCCCAATTTTTCCAAATTTTTATTGAAAATTATGCAGTTTAATGTCTCATTGCACTCTGAAATAAAAGCATAGTACAAATAAGCAATTGGAGTTAAAAAAGAAATCATGGAATCAATTTATAGACCAAAATGTGTTCTAAACTTTTGACTGATCAAAGTAGCACCTTTGGCAGATATAACAGCTGAACACACCTGTGGCATTCTTTCTACAATGTAGAACACCGGTATCGGATAAAACCTAAACGATACCCATCCCTACGGGTAACAAGGAAATTACTTCTGTCATGGAGCTTCCTGACCAGCAGAGCTAACTTGAAATTTCAACTTACTTACTCAAAATTCTGTAAACTAACTCAAAGATATGAGGTTTTTTTTCTTGAAATTTCAGTGTATTAATTTGAAATTTTGAAATAACTAACTTGAAATTTTCCCAGTAGTGGAAACAAGCTTCAATGACATTCAATGCACCTCTAAACCTAAAATCATATATATAAACAAGGAAGATAGAAAATATATAACATATAAAAATTATTATTTAAAAAATTATACTGAAAACACTATGGAGAAATAGTTGCACAAGTATTTTGACTATTTTTCTGAACTCGTTTGCTTACTGTGTTTATTGAATACATATCTTTATATCTTTAATGATCATGTTCAATATGAATAATCATGTTGATGATTTCACTCCAACTTTGTCAGCTAAATGGATTCACTGATTAGCTGTACAGGCTCACTCTTATGGACGTCTGCTGGCAATTCATGTTAGCAACCACTGCAGTATTTTTCTTGGCCTTCATGCATTCATTAAACACCAATTTAGGATGTCTTTTCAGGTGGTTGAATAAGTTAGTTGTTTGCTTTGCAGGGCAGACACCACTCTGCATATGTTTTGTTCTTTGTTAACATCACTTGATGCAGTGGTTCCCAAACTTTTTTCGCTAGGCCCCCCTTTGTTTTACAAGAAAATCTTCGCGCCACCCCCCACACACACACACACACACATCCTCCAACTACACACACCCATATTTTGTTTTCAAACTCCATTGCAGTTTATTTCACACCTCAAACCTTTTGTAAACAATTAAACAAATACGAGAAAACTGCAATAAATTGGCAGCAATAAAATAAACTATTAACTCTTTTACGCTACGTCCACACCTACACGGGTATTTTTGAAAACGCAGCTTTTCGCAGCTTTTTCTGTACGTTTGGGCCTTTCGTCCACACGTAAACGGCGTGAATCACTGAAAACTGAGATTTTTAAAAACTCCGTTTTTGCGTTTATGTG
>VUQG01028748.1:0-11341 GCA_015106755.1 Etia nguti | reverse complement strand
GAAGAAAGATGGGTCTATACAGTTCTGTATGGACTATCGCAAGGTGGATGGATGATGCCATCATCCATAGCGACACCTGGAGTCCCTGTGGCTGGCGGGGCTCACGGCCAACCCGAAGAAGTGTGCAGTTGGACAGAGGGAGGTACAGTATTTGGGGTACCACTTGAGAAGCGGGCAGGTGCGTCCAGAGATGGATAAAAAATCAGCCCAAGAGGAAAAGGGAGCTGAGCCGGTTCTTGGGGCTGGTCGGTTACTACCGCTGGTTCATGCCCAGCTTTGCGGACCTGACCAGCCCCTTGACCAAACTCACCCGAAAGGGTGCTCCAGATCTGGTCCGGTGGACGGAGCAGTGCCATTTGTGTGGGTGAAGAAAACTCTCTTTGGGGAACCCCTGCTCCACACACCTAACCTCTCCCTCCCTTTTATTCTGCAGACTGATGCCCCGAACAGGGGGCTGGGGGCCGTTTTGTCCCAGCAGGTAAGGGGGGTCGGCCTGTCAGAGCGGGAAGCAAGGTACAGCACTGTGAAAAAACCAGGCACTCCTTTTTCTTTTTTGTTGTCAGCAGTTTAGATGTTAATGGCTGTATGTTGAGTTATTTTGAGGTGACAGCAAATTTACAGTGTTACACAAGCTGTACACTGACTACTTTAAACCGTATCAAAGTGTCATATCTTTAATGTTGTCCCATAAAAAGATAGAATAAAATATTTACAAAAATGTGAGGGGTGTAGACACTTTTGGGAGATACCGTAGCTATAATTCATAGTAAAAATTTCCATTTAGTCAGTTAAGGCAGAAACAAACTAAATTAACCAAACGTTAAAAATAACCCCAAAAAGTTGATTCTGTTCATCTGGACGTAGCGTTTTCAGTGGGAGAAACGTTTCGTCACTCATCCAAGTGACTTCTTCAGTCTCAGCTGACTGCAGGTTCCCCCAACCTTCCCCAACCTTATAAACAGTACATTTACCTGCAGTCACTATTAATACCTTAATAGTTTGTCATTATTATAAAGTGTTATAAAGTGTTGGGTATAAAGTGTTACCCAACAAGTTAATTTTGTAGGTAATCTTAAAATGAATAAACTTACAGTTTAATGTCTCAGTTTTAAGTGTCTTATTAGTTATATTTTGATTTTTTTTTTCAGTCCCAGATAAGAAAAGGCAGATGATGGCTGTCACTGGAGAAACAAGATGGAAGGAAGACCCATCTGCACTGAAGAACTGAGATCAACAGGATGCACAATAATGAAGAACAGGACAACAAGAAGGAAAAAAAATCACTGAGTTAATTTGAATTAGAATTTTAATTGAACTAGCTAGGCTGGATAGCAAGGTGTATCTATAGATTGTATGGGTTACTCAAACAGACAAATACTTGCTAATTAGTACCAGGTAACGCTAAAGAAAAAAAATAGAATTTCACTCATTCACTCAGATAATTGAAGCATAGACTTCTTGGAGGTTTTCAGTTATTGTGTTCCTTATATCAGCAGTGTGGCCATTCTCCACTGACATCTAGCATCAACAAGACATTTTCATCCACAGGACTGCCACTCAGAATATGTTCTCTTTTTCCGATTATTATCTGTAATTCCTACAGACAGATGTGAGAAAAACTCCCAGTAGATTAGTAGTTTCTGAAATACTTTGACCAGTCGGTGTGGCACCAACAACCATATCACTTTCAAAGTCACTTTAACCAGTTTTTTCCTTATTCCGATTGAACTCGGCTTGAACTTCAGCAGGTTGCTTTGACCATGTCTACATGTCTAAATCCATTGAGTTGCTGTCTTGTGATTGGCTGAGACATTTGTGTTAACAAGCAATTTAACTGGTGCACCTAATAAGTGAGAGTTGAGTGAATGAATTATATTTGTTTAGTACAATAATTTAATACGGTATATTAAAACTACTTGAAAAGCCACAGTGGATACTCTGTCTGTTTATTTAGTGCCCAGTGTAAATTTCTTTTTAAATTAGATCAGTAAAAAGTCTGGAGTTCATTCTAAAGCAGGGATTATACATTCTGCATCTGTGAGTCTGCTTGGGACCTGGTAATGCAAATTTTGCTATCAGACAGTTAGCACAAGTGATTCCTCCTCAGAGAATTTACATTACAATGCTCCAACTATGCATATTCCCCAGTTTGCGGATATCAAAGGAATATAACAGGAATGACTACTCAGCTATCGGGTCTCCAGCTGTCCATGTCTGTATTGGAGTAAAATGTAGTTTAAAGTATGGCACTGAATTTGGAAGCTGTTATAAATAAAATAAAATTGCAGAGAAACATTGTAAATAGTATCAGAGTTCAGATACTTGTAGCATGAGTTAATTGTTGAGTTTGGTCCAATTACTGTATAAAAGATAGGGTTAGGTCCACTTCCTCCCACTGTATAAAAGTGAAATGAAATGTCCAACTTATTGTAGTGGCCATTTTGAATTAGGGGAGCCAGAGTCTAGAGTAGGGCTATGGGATTATACAGTAGTTGCTGTATCTAACTCCCATCCATCCATATGCTAGAGCAGAGCAGGAGGCTCGTAGCAAAGGCCTGGCCAACACAGGGCTCACAGGATGCTGGTGGCTCAGGTTTGACGCGCTCAAGATACTCATGCATTCTGGTGTCCTCAAAGTCTTGGGCTGCACAGGGTATACAGAGTTATTATGCAGTTTAATATAGAACAGTAGGAATGATTTCCTGCATTCTTTTTGTAAGTAGGGTTGAATCAGTGTAAGGTAAAAGTAGCCCTGCTGCCTCAGAAGTATGGAGTGGAGCAGGTGAGATGGGTTGTCCATGATGGAAAGAAGTCTGTTTAGTGAACTCCTATCCCTCACTGACTCAAACACCTCCAAATTCTGACCAATGATGGTTCCAGCCTTATGGATTAGTTTGTTCAATGTCAGGCGAGGGGAGATGTTCCTTCATGGTAAGATGGATTGAACTGCACCACCTTTCTTTAACAAACACTTCAATCCCTCCAACTTTGTTCTTACCATTCATCTTGGCATCTCCGTCAACCCAAACACTGAAAAAGCTGGGTACTGAAGTCAGGGTGCACCCACGTCTCCGTTAAGCATAATCAGTGCCCACAATTTATCCATCTTATTAGCCAAAGACCTCATGTTCCCCATGATGGCCAGTGAAACGGAGAGTTTACATTTCCTTCTCGTTGTTTTAACTCTTGCTCCAGCCCGGCACCTGCAATGTCTCCTCTTGAGTTTCTGCTAGATGACTAGTCTGGCTCGGGACAGCAGCGTATTTTGGAGAGTGCTAGCAGGTAGTCCCAAGTGTATGTAAATACAGAGCGACTGCTCAGCGTGACCCACAACCATGAAAAATGTAAAAAGGAAAATCTTGAAAAGAAATCTTAAAAAAAGAACTATTAAGAAAACCACAAAGTACCAGAAAGTCCAGGAGCTGCTGCAGAAGTCTGCCAAGCACACAGTCGGTCAGAAAGTAACCATAAATCCTTCTTCTTTTGCTTGCTCCCTTAGGGGTCTTCCTCTTTTCCTCCTGCCTGACAGCTCCATATTCAACGTCCTTTGTCCAGCATATCAATTGTCCCTTCTTCTCAGGAAGGACAATCTACTAACCATATGTTACAAGAGTAACTGAACCTTGTGCTACATTAATATAATGATGAAATAATATTGACGATAGTACAAATATTATTCTAATTCCAATGAAAGTACTCTACCTGTTATGTAGGACACATTCAGCGAAAGATCATTTTTAAAAATAACTATTTTCTGTTGCCTACATTGTAAAGGGTGCTTTTGCCTTCACATGTAAACAGTAAAATGAGTACAGTCAGGGGTTAGAGTAGGATTCAGCAGGTGCAAGAAGTAGAATGTGATTATTTCTGTTCTGGATGCAGTTTTTTATTTTACATATGGATATTACTTTTAACAAAGTAATAGTAAAAGTAAAGTCCACGTCCACACTGTAGACTGCACCACTATTTTCCTCCTCCAGGACATGAATGGAAAGCAGCTGATTGTAGCACAAGTGCATATTCCAAGGAAATGAACTACTGGGAACCGTACTCTACAAGAACTGGATTTCGATCCCCATCCCCATTTGTGACACCAGATAGGAGGACTGTCAGGCTGCAGCATATGAAAAATGACTCCTTTTGAAACTATTTTGTGTTTAATTGCCTATCAATTTATTTAGTGAAGGTTTACTGAAGGTGCTGGAACACTGGATTGTTCTGGCCAACTTTAACCACTGCATATATGATTGTGTGATGTTACATTGTTCAGGGAAACAGCAAAAAACCAAGAGCTGCATCTCAGACTTGACAGGCCTCAATGGGCATGTTGAATATTAAGGTTCATCACAGTACAAGTAGAAAAAGACTCAAAAGTTATTGCTTATTAAAGACGTGCCATGAACATGGCAATAATGTTCATCAAAAACCAAACATGGGATCTGAGCACAAACAGTGGCACAATGGTGATTTGTTTTGCTACCGGATGACCTGGACCTGCATGGCAAAGTATCCTTGGGCAAGGTACTGAACCTGATGTATTATTGAAGTGTGATTACTCAATGGTAAGGACAGAGACTAAGAAAAAAATGCTTGTATGAATGTGTGTGAGTGAGACATGCTGTATAACAGTCCTTTGAACGCTCAAGTAGAGTAAGAAAGTGCTATACAAGAACAGGATGAGTTTAAAAAAAATGTTTTGATACATAAAACCTTAGAATTGAAAGAACATGTAGTTAGTTAGCATGTAGAGCACACCAAGTTACCCCCTGCATGTTGCAGGTGTCTTTCATATTCAAAGATTGTGCCAACCTAAGCCAGCAGTTTATCTGAATGTACACTCTCAGCTGTTGCCTTAAACCATTTACATGTTTATGCAATACAATTCAATGTCATACATTCACACATTGTCACAGCACAGGCACTGTTGTCTTGAAGAAGAACAAGCACTCACACGTTAGCTAGCTCTTGACTGAGAATGGCAACTTCAAGGGCGGCTGAAACAGTAAAGTTAAATTCAGTTGTTTATTTACAACATCCATTTTCAAGGCAGTCGGCCAAAGAAAAGAAAAGAATTAAAGAGCTTGGAACTTGGGAGTCCATGGATCTTGGAAGAGCAGACGTTCCCCAGCACGCTATATTATGAGCGGAGTTGGCTTACTGGATGTAATGTGAGCAATGCCTTCTTTTGCCTTCCGTGTCTGCTGTTTTAAAGTCCTGGTGCCAAAATGTTTTGGACCACCGTGGGTGTACGGGACTTAAAGCACTTAACAGAGAAGTGCAACAGACAAGAGAGTAGCTGCAGCCCCATGGACAATAGCATGAAACTACACATTTTTTGCAGGCTTAGCATAGTAGAACAGCTGGATGAAGGCTATTGAATTGGCAGAAGAAGCACACTGAAGCACAACGAAGAGATGACAAAAATTGGCACGTTCTCTCTAGAATCATAGACTGGTGTGAAGTTTTGCTGGGACTTTGCGTTAATGTTTATTTAAGATTTGTGTCAAAATTTGCGTTTTAAAGTTTTATTTAATTGCACAGGTTTAGGGAATATTAAAGTGTTTGTGTAGATTTTAAATTTGTGTTCTTTTTCCTGACCTGTAAAATGCTTTACTTTGTTTGACCAGTGTGAACGAATTGCCCCCCACCCCCAAAATATTTTGTTACCACCGGCCAGCACTGATTTCAACTTATATCTTTATCTTAAAGACCCCACATCCAGCTTCCCCTCTCACTCATTAATAAGTCAAATGATCAGTAAAGCATTAAGAATTGAAATGCTTAATACATTAAGACCAAACATGTTTCATTAAAGGTCAACACTCCTCGAGTAATACACAGATTATTACATTTATTAACTCAATCTCTCAGACAAAAAAAAAATCAGTAATTGTTACAGTGGACATCAAAAGGCTGTTGATAAGATCAATTCGCGCTTCATAAAATACTTACTGGATTTCTCAACACACACTCTGAAGCCTCAGCACAGTGCACCCCATCACTATCTACAGGTACTTCCTATCTCCTATTCCTAACATCTTTTCCTTGACCTAGGTGAAAATGTCATTTCGGTCACATAAAAGCGGGCAGGGGCAAATCTAGGTTCAGAGTTTTAGGGGTGCTCAGCTCCCCATCAAAAACAAAAGTGAGCCGTTTATTTTGGCTGCTCGACATGAACATAAAACTCGAGCATGGACAAAACAAGGAGTGACAACTAAACTAAAACCTAAACTGGAAAAAACTAAAAAACTATGACAAGACTGTAGAACTATGAGTAAACTATGGTGACTGAAGACTATGAATACTGTGGAGGGAAGACACGACGTGGAGGGAAAACAGATGACCTGACAATGAACAAAGGAAGACCAAGGACTTAAATACACACAGGAGGTGATCAGGGGAACTGAAAACACACGGGGAAACAGCTGATTAGACAGGGGAAGTGAAACTAAACAAAATGACAAAGACACAAAAAACTCTTTCAAAATAAACCAGGAAACACTGAGAAGAGAAAAGAGAACTGCTTTTACATACAGACCCTTCCTTTATTGTGCAGAGAGAATGCGAGAGGGAAAGAGCCAGGTTCAGTTTCCTTGTGGGAACAGGTAAAAGGGTGACGCCTTACAGGTTCCCAAAACTGTAGGCTGATGTACCTGTTTTATGTATTTTTTTTAATTCTTGAAAGAATAGTAGTCAAGCAGTTCACTGATCATTTGCACAGGAACGGTTTCAAGGGTTTCAGTCAGGATTTAGAGTGCATGATAGCACAGAAATAGCACTAGTGAAGTTTAGGAATTGTCTTCTTATGGCCTTTGACAGTTGAGCTTAAATTCGGGAGACAGAGACTCTCTCTACTGATAAGATTAGGCTTAAATCCTCATTTTTGATAAAGTGCATCAGCTGGATCAGGTGACCCTGAACTACCCCTTAGTTATGCTGCAAAAGGCTTAGGCTGCTGGGGGGGCTGTCCGTGATGCACCACTGATGCATTTAATCATTAGTTAATCATTAGTTATTAATTACTTCTCTCGTACATGGTTTGCCTTTGATTCTGTCTCTTTTTCCTCTCTTCTTTCCCTTTTTCCCTTCACCCTGAACTGGTTGTGGAGAATGGCTGCCCCTCCCTGAGCCTGAGGTTTCTTATTGTTAAAAGGGAGTTTTTCCTTCCCACTGTCACTAAGTGTTTGCTCATAGGACATTGTGTGATTTTTTTTTTTTAAGTTTAACTATTCATTATTTACTTACCTGTACTTACCAGTGTACCACCCTATATTATCCCATCTAAGAAACGAATAATAATACTTGTGGAAAGTCCCTCTCTGGGATGATTACTCACCTGCAGAGGAGTTCATCTACCTGGGATGGGGGTTTTCTTGTTTTGCAGACAACAGAGCAATGTGTGCAAGAAGAATGCAAGAAAGTATAAAATGTAACGAGGTGTTTAGTTGGAAGTGAATGGGCATAGATAGAAATTCGTATACACTGGGTCAATCAGATCAGTATTTGATTACCTAGGGCAGGGGTGTCAAACTCCAGTCCTCAAGAGCCTGTGTCCTGAAACTTCTCCATGTGTCCCTGCTGCAACACACCTGAATAAAATTAGTAGGTCATTAGCAAGACTCTATAGAACTCCACTGCATGCTGAGGTGGCAACCTCTAACCCTACTGAGGTAAATTAAAGTGAAGTAAAGTCTTTGGAAAAATGTACTTCTAAAAGTACTTTTATTGCACCATGTTCATTCAGCTGCTGTAACATGAATCAAATGGCTGACTTGCCACCTCAGCATGTAGTCAAGTTCTACAGAGTCTTCCTAATGACCTACTTATGTTATTCAGGTGTGCTGCAGCAGGGACACATGGCAAAGTTTCAAGATAATGGCCCTCGAGGACTGGAGTTTGACACCTGTGATCTAGGGTATGGTTCAGCAACAGTTCTAAGAGTTAAACTGTATTCAATAACAGGCTTTAAGACATTGCACGGGTGTGTTTAAACCAACCCCAGCAATAGTATTACAGATACAGATGAAGGAAATGCCACTAGAAATCAGAAGAGAACTAGTATCACTGGGTACTGGGTAAATTTACAGGGCCACAATCAAGATACACTGTTTAAGATTATCTATCTCACATATTACCACCTAACCTTACATGGATGTCTCATAGGACCTGGAGAAAACCCTTGCAAGCATAGGGAGAACCTGCCAGGGTTTAAGCCAGAGAATCTTTTGCTGTCAGGTGACAGTGCAAAGCACAGAAACAATGTACCACCCTTATCAGCAAATTATGGTGTAAAAGGAAAAGAACATTTAGATTAGGCTGTAAAAGAAGCCATAAAAAGTATTTCAGTTGATCTAGTTATCAATTTCAGCTCGATAAAATAAAGAGCAAAATAAGACAGAAACTGGGGAAAAGCAGAAAAGCAACTGGGGAAAGAAAAGTAGGAATGATGGAGGGAAGACATTCATATAATAAATACATATTCATATATTCATCTGTGGGTGTTTTTTTTCTTATGAGCAATGTGCAGTTTACATCATAATCAAAAAACACCAAGAGAATGTTCTGTTACACTGTAAGAAATATGAGGCTGAGAGAAGGAAAACTATCCAAGCTCAGTAAACTGAAAGGTGATCAATGTACTACAAAAAGAAAAGAAATGTGATTTTTGAGCACCCTTCAGGTCTATACCAGTTGGTGGCGCTAATGCGCTTGTGGTTTGCCAGCCGCTAAAATCAAGAAGAAGAAGTAATCACGTGATTATGTTTTTTTAATCTCCCTTTCCAGATACTGAGGGTTATGTTTTTGTTTTAAAGTCGTTCAAAGGTTTGTCATTTCGTTTAAGATTTTAATGTGTATTTCCGATTTGCCTGCATAGTTATTTTTATAATTTGTTTGTAGTTTAATAATGAGATATTAACTCACGCGTTTATATTATCGCTATATTATCTGGGAAGTCAGCTCATATGGTAGTGTGCTTTATTTGACATAAAAGAATGTGAAGTTCCGACGATGTACTCAGTCCTCTGTGTGAACAACTATCATTACAGTCATCTTCCTGCAGTCGTCGAGCGGTCTAGATACCACGATAGCTGCCATGGCCGATGTAAGTATGAGATGTCTGTCATTCTTTTTGAGTTCCCGTCTCCAAAATGGAGAAGCAGGAAAAACGTATTGCTGATATTTTCTACAAAAAAGGGACACGTGAAGTACTGTTCGAGATTAAAAGTGCTCTCAAAAGTAAGCCCTTATTTACCTTTTTCTTTTTATTTTATTATGATCTCTTTATTTTGGGGGGTGTCGGAGAATAATGCAGCGGCTTCTTGCGCCCTTATCACGATGACGAAGCGACCACTGCGGAGTGTATTTTGGAACCTTCACAGTGCAGTTGTGCTCGCCGATTTTGACGTCACATCACGTGTCTGTGGTCGTTCACTTTTCGATTTGTTGCCCTGCCTCCGGAGCTGGGTGGAAAGCATAAGTGTACGATCGTGTCGGGTTTTTTAAATGACGTTCCAGCACAGAAACTAAGAGACGTGCAGATATACAGAGAGAGATGTTGGAAGAGTTTTTGGAAAAAACACTCGACAAACTCTTCCGGCTTCCGGTTTTGACCTCTTCTCTTCCTGTATCAGCGCTTATATGGCGATAGTCTGAGCGGCGATGCCTATCGTTCAGGAGAATACTGCAGTGCTACCATAACGGCGGCTATTAACACAAGGCAGTTTCGCAATACTCAAGTATGCAAGTCCGTACTTCGCAAGTTCACATGGAAGTCCGGACTTCCCTAGAAACGGGAGAAAGCAGCGCGATCATTTTACAGTTGTAACGGCAGTGTATTTGATGACATCACAGCTCAGTTTCAGCGTTTTTACTGCTACCCGCTTAATTTTTAACTGTGGTTAATATTTGCAGTGGAAATTACACATGATGTAGTTCGTATATTTTTTTTACAGAAAAAATATAATTTAAAAAACTGTTTTAAGCACTTTGGCTTAAAACTGTTTCATAGTGTCTAAAAAGCTTCATACAGTTAAGCACCTACTTGAGTGAAACACAAACTTCATCCCAAAATATTATGCATGTATGCACAGCTCACGCTGCTTATTGAACACAAACAAACGTGTCAGATGTCAGAATGCTTTTATTTTTATTTTAGTAGACAGTCAAAACTTACAATAGACAGCTAGTGTTTAGAAGAGAATTGAAAAAATATAAAAAACATAATTTGATCGTCTCTGGAGCACTCTTCAGGATCTTCATGTATCAACATGCTGTTTCTGCTACCGGTGGGATTAAAATATTTATAATGGTAGATTTAATTCAGAGTCAGCTGTTAAAATAAGAACGGCACATTTTCACATCCAGGGGTAAGGACTGGTGAAATATTCAGTTCAGTATACTGAAGCTTAACTTTTATTCTCAGCAAAAACGATTTGCTCAGGGACAAATAAAACACTGTAATAAGTTTTGATAATGATGTGCGTTCTCAGGAGCTGTAGTAAGCCTTGACCTCCCGGTCAGCTGACGGCTGGTGGGGTAACAGACAGATGAAAATGTCAGAGCACTTTTGCAAATAGGTGATGTCCTGATAAATGGAGTGATATTTGAAGTTTACGCATCTACATCCTCGCCTGAAAATATTGTAAGAGTTTATTTTGTTCAACAGATATGGTAATATCTCAAACTTTACGTACACTTCCAGCCACTCTCCTCAGCCATTGATGCTTTTAAGTTTCGGACTAAAAGAATTCTGGGATACTTGGCTTCACCAAGTCCACATAAGTCACCTGACACAAAAGTAGGGATGGGTACCGGTTCTGACATAAATGGTAGTAACCAGACTGAAAAGCAGCGCACATTTCGGTGCTTTTTTTCCTGAGATGTCATACACTTTGGATTCTAGCCAATCATGTTACCTTTGGAAGGATAGTAGGCGGGCCCAGGTACGTACGTTCTTTTAGAGCAGAGCTACAGATTAAAAATGCCCAAGGCGAAGCGGTCAAAAGTCTGGCTGTACTTCACAGCAAAAGATGCAAACTCAGCAGCCTGCAACAAGTGCTTTAAGGTGATACTGTGCAAAGGAGGTAACACCTCGAATCTGATGAAACACCTGGCGACGCATAGCGTTTTTTTAAAAGCCGAGAAATGCACCGTATTTGATAGCTTGCTGCGAGACCTCACACCGAGCACATCTACTGCGGGTGTGGTGCCTGTTATCGGACCCGGAGTTAGCAACATCCACCAAGAACCCGAAGAGGAGAGTCCTGGCCCTAGCCCTGCCAGTGTAGCAGAAATGATGACGGATGATGATGGCAGCAGCAGCCGTTTTTCTCTGGGTGAA